>JAQIXU010002895.1:0-10520 GCA_034701245.1 Strigamia transsilvanica
AGAACACTAAAATAAATGTCTAAATTGATCAAGAACACTAAAATAAATGTCTAAATTGATCAAGAACACTAAAATAATGTCTAAATTGATCAAGAACACTAAAATAATTGAATAAATTGACCAAACTGATTGGACTCAATATCTAGGTTCTGTCAATAGTCTGCGAGTGTTCTATCGGAGCATTTACGGTAAAAAATAAATATTTAATTTTAAATTAATTCTTTTCTTTAGCATTATTCGGCAGTTATGAAATACATCAGCCAAGGCCCATTGTTGCTCGATGTTCATATGCATCGCCCACATACAAATTCGAGGAATTACATGGATTCGTTGCTAGCATTTTGGCCGGGTCTTCAAGTGCTGAAGGGCGATATAAAACCCGCTATAGAAACGCACGAAATGCTCTACCAGGTGATGCAGCGGCATACATTTTTACCGGAAGCGTTTACAATGGATTTTCAAGTGCATTGGGGCCAACACCCGCTTCGTCCGGAGTTTTTAGAGAGCACCTATTTTCTGTACAAGGCCACTGGAGATAGTTATTATCTAGACGTGGGCAAAACGGTGATGGACACGCTGCAACAACGTGCTCGCGTCGCGTGTGGGTTTGCCGCCGTCAAGGATGTCAGAACTGGGAGCCACGAAGACAGAATGGATTCGTTCGTTCTTGCGGAAACGTTTAAATATCTGTATTTATTATTCGCGGAGAAGGAGGATTTAATTATTGATATTGATGACTTCATATTCACCACCGAGGCTCATTTGTTGCCATTATCCTTAGCGAAATACAACATTTCAAAAAATTACCAAGTAACGCGTCAAATCGTGACAAAATTTATCATTTTTAGTGTTAATTTTTTTGCTTTAATTTTAGAGTCAACACTATAAAAGAATAAATGGGAATGAAGATGAAGAAGAATTTATTCACACGTGTCCAAACGCGATGCATATTTACACGGGTAATAAGGAATTTGCGAAATCAATTCGTCTACCCCTGAAAAACTTAGTCGAAGGTGTTTGTCCGAAGGGTAATATGTATGTTTATCAATGTAGGGTTCTGTTGAACATTATTTGTGATTTCAATTGATGTTTACAGGCAACGACGACTCAGTGCAGCCGATTTCCAACCCACCAATCAAGATCACATCAAAATATTACGTAAACTGGGGATTACCGTTGTGGCATTACCGGACGGTCGAATTCAGTTATTGCACACATCCGCTCATGTACGAGTTAATCTCGTTTTGAATTTTAATTGGTTTTAATTGGTTTGTTTTTGGCTCGCCAATAGGCTGAAAGTATTAACGACGCGAAGGAGGGATTGCTTTTCATGCAAGAAATGACCGAATTGTCACAAGCACAAGCGCAGCAAACCGACAAAAACCCCAGAGTTGTTTTCTTCGTGTCGGAAGATCACAAAAAAGTGGTTTTAAACGCTGGTCCCGCTCAATTCGGTTCCGATTTGTCTCGGTCGGAGAAATTGTCCGGACGACTGGCTTTCGCGGAGCCTTTTCGGTCGTGCGAAGAATTGAAAAACCCGCAAGAAGTCGCAGGAAAAATCGGATTAGTCGAGCGAGGCGATTGCATGTTTGTAGACAAAGGAAGGCATTTGGAGAAAGCCGGAGCCATCGGTGGAATTGTGATAGGTGGGCAAATAAAAATCGAATTAATCGGATAAACTTGATTTCAATTTGTACAATTTTCAGATAATGTTCCTGGATCGAGTAGCCAAACGCTACCAATGTTCGCAATGTCGGGAGATGGGCAAAATGATATTAAAATTCCATTAGTTTTTCTCTTCTCGGAGGATGCTCAACTTCTGCTCAAAGCTTTCCAGTCCGAACCGAATTTAGAGGTCGCATTAGCCGACGCGACCGAAAATAACGGTTTGTTTAAAACATTTTTAAAAATATATATATTTTATATTTTTTTTCCCGTATTTTAGGTGAAGCAATGTGCGAAATTCCTTCAGGTTTACAGCAACCACTGGTGCCTGCTAATCCGCACGGAGAAGCACACGAGATCGACGACGAGAGCGAATCGACGACTCAAACTCCCCAAGACATTCATTTGGACGCGAAGCAGAAAATGGTTAAAATGATGGAATCGTTGAACGGCCAGTCCATAGTGCAAGACAGACACAATGAATACCTCAGCACGCTACAAAAACTATTACAAACTGCCATAGGAAGCAAACAAAACATCGACCCAAATACGCAACAGTTGCTCGAACAATTAGGTGAACTGATGAGACCTAAGCAACCGATACCACCGAACTACGAAAGGAAAATGAAGGAAGAGATGGACAAAAGTGAAGAAATTGAACACGAGGAGGATTTAACACGCACAGATGTGCCAAATCAATCTCAGGAAATTGTGCAGTCAAATAATATTAATAATGATGATGATAGTGATTCTAAAAGACAAAAATCAAATGGAAAAAAATCGGAAACTTTAGACACAGATTCAGAAATTCGTGACGATTTGTGATATAAAACAAATAAAATAAATAAATAAAAAATAACAAAACGAATTGTATAGAAAAGGAGAAAAAAAAAACTGCCTTCTCATGTTACGTGGGCCTTTTATTCATGACGATGTAATTATATTCGGATAATCATGTCATCTATTAAATTCCACCCCTTGTTCTTAACAAAGTGTCCTATCTACTTGCGACAGGTGGAACTCTGTGCCAATGTATAATGATTTGAATGTAAAAGGTACAAAATTAAATTTCTTTTTCCATTTGAACTGTCAAATGAAAATTGTGGATGTTTCGCTGCAACACGCCACTTGTCCATAGACTTATAATAGAAAAATAGAAGCGGCCCCTTTGCGCTTTACTGTACACCGTACACATGCGCGTTATTAATGTTTTTTATTCGGTCTGATATTGTATAATATTTTCAACTATTTTTCTGTCTCTTCCAAAATCGTTTCACATCATCGTGTCCCGCTCTACTAACAATCATTACACGTTTGGGAGTGCTTTCCCACACCAGGACACCTAAATCCTGTAATTAAAATATTAATTTGTGAATTAATAGCGTGGAAATAATTGTAAAAATTACTTGAGCATAATTCCGTAAACATTCAAAATCTTCTTGGGATAAAAATTGACTGTAAAGTACACCGTCGGTGAACCTGAATCGATCACGCTCCAGTTCCCACAGTTTGATTTGATCGGTAATTACAGACGGGATGACTGGCGTCTTAAAACACAGTTAACGTTGTCAAATGTAATTAATCAGAAATTGGATTCTTATAAATCACTTGTTTCAGTTGTTCGGGATGAGCGTGGGTTCTTAAAAATGTTATAATCTGATCTGCCGTAATGCCGCTTCTTAAAGCTTGTCGCACACTATCCCTCGTGATAATCCCAATGTTTGCATTTGCTACGCTGTAAATACAACACAAATAAAGAAATTTTCTTTACAAATATAAAAATTTAAACAAAACCTGTATAGAGATTCACTAAATAATGCCACGAGTGCTTTCTGCAGATAAGCATCTAGATCACGAAATAAAAACAGAATTTCATTCAATTATTTAAAACATTTTCAAATGTTAAATATCACCTGTGTAAGAGCAAATTCGGTAATTACTCTGCACTATTAAATAGCCTTGTTTACTTAAATTAACTTCTGACGATTTCAAACCGGATGCTAGACTAATTGCTAATCGAGTTGGATAAAAGCGACTTGATCGTCTCTGAAATATATAAAAATAAATATATTTACAAACTATTTTAATTTAATAAATTAATAATTTACTTTTCTTTGATAAATGAGACCAAATTCCCTTAAATGCTGAAGAAAAATGAGCATCGATTCATTCATCCCATCAGTAGTATAATCCTAAAAACATTTTTAAAATTGTTATACTGCTAAAGCCAAATCTTAAATGCTATTATTTTACTTTTCCAAGCATGGAAAAACTCAACTGAAACACGAAAGACAAACAATCGACCAGATTCAAGTTCCGACTCTACAAAAAAACAATAATTACAATTAAATTGTCACAATTAGGTTAATTAAACACACACCTCGACTGTATCAAGGTACTGCAACATGAAATACCACACTTGGGAACAAGTTTCCATCAATAAAAACTGAAATCCATCCGAAGTAATTGATGGAGCCGCATTATCTTCCTCACTAAATTTTTTAAAAAATAAACCAATTCCGGTATTTCTTTATTTACATTAAAAAATTAAAAAAACTGTAAACCACCTCTTCATGAGTCCTGCATGAATCAAAATACCAGCTGTATCACCGCTGATCCCTTCAGTGGGTTGCGTGCCACCAACCATGTAATGTAAAATCGCCTTAAAAATAAATAATAAGGTCAATAAACAAACAAATTTGTTATGAAAATAAATAAATACTCACTTCCCATCTTTCCATAGCATATTTATCCAAAAATGCAATATCCTTTGCATACTTATCGGGTTCGAGCGAAGCCGTTGTAGACCACGGTTTACCACTTATTTAGAAACAAAACAATAACAAACCGTTCGATTCATTACGAATTTTCTACTTACCCTCCTAAAAGTGCGGTCTTCATGTTTTTTCTAAATGTACCGTGCAAGAGCCAGCCTGGCAATCCACCTGGCATTGATACTTCACTCCATAGCTGCAAGTTCTTTAAAGCTTCGACGCTCATTTGGTGTTCTCTACACAGAAAAATACGGAAATTTAAAATTAATATATTAATTTACGAATATTAAACTGATTACATACTTGTAGTTTTGTGGATTCACCCATGATGTGACTACTGCTTGTGTTATTGGTTGTTCTACGAATAAAAGTCTCACTACGTATTGCTGACCAAGCTCTGGTAATTCTCTAAAATTTCAAATTTGTTGAATAAGTAAATATGTAAGATTGTATTTTAATTATTATTTTAATTGATTAAATTTTTATTTTTCTGACCTAAATACAGCTAGACTCGTAGCTGGATGATTGTACAATTTATCTAGAACCGCTGGAGATAGAGTTTTCAAATACTCGTGCAAGTTTTTAACCGAGATCTTATTTGCGGCCACACCGGTAGCCATTTTTAAATTATGGTATTCGGAAAAGGTGAATTTCGTAAGACCATCTGTCAAAAAATACAACTTTCTTTGTAAAACAACGAATAAATTGAAAAAAATACATTATTGTATTTGAAGCTGTTAAGCTAAATATTTGAATGCTAAGTTTATGTTTTTGTTTCAATAAAATTACATCCCAAGCTTAACGATCTCATTGGTTGGGATTGGGATGGCGAGCGGATGAGATAACTCTTTTCATTTGTAATAATTGTCCAAAACATAATATTAATGCAATAAACCTTGAATAACGTAAATAAAAATTTGTTACAAAATAATATGAGTATCATTTCCGATACGGAGTAAAACTAAAAATAAAAACTAAAATATCAGCCAACACATTGCTTCCCCAATTGAATCTCGCGGCAGTTCCCGCCGAAGCGGGATCAAGGCGAGATCAAGGTTTAAAGTTCTTGAGAGAGAGGAGTGCGCCGAACGTAAAATGGCGGCGGCGGCTGAATGCGGCTGGTCGCTACCAGATGGCGGCGGCTCGGACTCGGCTCGTGACGAGCCGCCGGCGGCTGGCGGCTCAGCCGACCAGATATGAAATTGGCGGCGGTCGGCTGGCTGACCGGCTCAGCCGCAATTTTTGGTTTATACGTTGAAATTATTTGTTTTTTCGTTGAAACTTTGTTTTTTTGTTGAAATTTTTGGTTTTTTGTCGAAATTTTTTTTTTTCTTTCTGTTTTTTCGTTGAAATTTTATGTTTTTCATTGGAGGTTTTTAGTTTTGTCGTTGAAATTAAATTTTTTTAGTTAGAATTTCACGTTGAGATTGCGAGGTCTTACTAAAACCTGCAACCAAAGACAAGAAATGCATTTCTTTGGTGTAAAACGAATTTTTGAGCGAATAAACGCACAAATTTTGTATTTACAATATTAGCATCCTTTCTGTAAAAATTACAAAAATAATTTTTTTAGTTAGAAAAATTGCATTTTGAGGCATAGAATTTTTTTTTATGTAGAAAACTTCCATTTTTAGGTATTGGATTTAGGAGGAATGCATTCATTTTGGAAAAACAAACTGTATTTATATGTTTATATTTTACCTAATCCATCTTTTTTATTTATCTGATGTACAAGTCAATACCATGCGTGCTAGCAAAGTTTTATGAAATGATTTATTGGTCTCACGGTTTTTTCCCAGTGTGACATCACGTGTGAACAACCAACTTCTCTTTAGCGTTAAATGAAATTGAACACACGAGGCATATGAAAGACTTTGCACCAACGTGTATCAGCATGTGTCTTCAAACACGAATAAAATAAATTAAATAAATAAGTAAATAAATGAATAAATGAATAAATTAAATGTTTCATTGCTATCAAAATACAAAATCGAAATACAATTTAAAATAACCACTGATAACCTGAAATTTTTAAATGTTTAAAAATCACAAATATTACTACATACTAGTTGAGATATATATATAAGGAGAAAGAATAACAAAATCTAAATTACAAAACCGTATGAAATATGTTTTAGGAAAAAAAGTAATTATTAAATCAGAATAAGTTTAAGTTTTCTCCATTTTTGACACAAAAATGGATTTTAAATATTTGCTTGAATAAGACGCAGAAATAACTTGTTCTGTATCTATCTTCAACACAGGAATAAGTACATCAATGGCACTTGAGTGGTTTTTCGACACTATGGGAGGTCAAATGTTTTTTTAAATTACTACTGTTATTACTGGAATAAGCACATAAATGGCACTTGAATGGTTTCTCTCCTGTATGAGTGAAAAGATGTTGTTTTAAATGCCCACTTTGATTACAGGAATAAGCACAAAGATGACATTTGAATGATTTCTCTTCTGTATGAGTTGAAATATGTCGTTTTAAATCCCCATTTGCAATACAGGAATAAGTACAAAGATGGCACTTAAATGGTTTTTCCCCTGTATGAGATGCAATATGTTCTTTTAAATGCCCACTACGAGTACAGGAAAAGACGCAAAGATGGCACTTGAAGGGTTTTTCCCCTGTATGAGTTAAAAGATGTTGTTTTAAATTCCCACTTTGAGTACAGGAAAAGGCACAAAGATGGCACTTGAAGGGTTTTTCCCCTGTATGAGTTGCGATATGTTGTTTTAAATGCCCATTCTGAGTACAGGAAAAGACGCAAAGATGGCACTTGAAGGGTTTTTCCCCTGTATGAGTTAAACGATGTTGTTTTAAGTCCCAACTTCGATTACAGGAATAAGCACAAAGATGGCACTTAAATCGTTTTTCTCCTGTATGAGTTGCAATATGTTGTTTTAAATTTCCACTCTGATTACAAGAATAAGCACAAAGATGGCACTTGAATTGGTTTCCTGTGTGCACTCGCACATGGGCAGTCAATTGTGCATTAAGCCTGAAAGAAAGTGAACACTCCTCACATTTGAAGGGCTTTTCACCAGTGTGTTTAAGCATGTGACTCTTCAACTGCGAATAAAATGAACAAGAATAATCACACAGATTGCAATTGAAGCGCCGTTGTTTTCTCTCCATTTTGAAAGCAGAAACTGTTTGTTTTGCAAACTGGCACGAACTTTATGCTGATCGATAAGATATCACATAATCACATCGAAAATGAATATTCTGAAAATAAAGCGAATCAAATATTAAATACACACATTTTATAAACAATATTTATTAACACAATCAAGTTTAAAAGTATAATTTTTATCCTATTAAAAAAGGTTGGTTATGAAGTTGGATTTAGATAGGGCATCCAATACACGACGGTAAATTTACCGGTAAATTAAAAAAAAAAACTTGAAAAAAAAAAAACCAGCAGAAGGCGCATCCTTCCGACAAGAAAAGCAGTTCTGGTTCATAAATACATCACTTGTGAAGTCGAATATTGGGAATTGATGTAGGGTTGCACCGAATGTATAAAAAGCCGAATAACCGAATACCGAATATTCGGACCGAATACTGTGGCCGAATATTCGGTATTCGGCCGAATAACCGAATAATTGACTGTTTTAGCCCAAAAATTGATATTTCGATGTTTACAGGCCAATATTCGTCATTGCAACGTTACTTTGGTCTAAAACGTCTATTTTTGGTCTGAAATGTCGATTTTTCGTCTGGAATGTCGATTTTTGGTCTGGAATGTTGATTTTAGGTCTGGATGTCGATTTTTGGTCTGGAATGTCGATTTTTGGTCTGGAATGTCGATTTTTGATCTGGAATGTCGATTTTTGGTCTTGGGAAAGTGGCACAACGCTATTTAGCAGCACCCACCACTTTATTATGTATTCGGCCGAATATTAGTTGACATTCGGCCGAATACATAATATTCGGTTTTTTGGCCGAATAGGCCGAATAACCGAATGTAAACCGAATATTCGGTGCAACCCTAAATTGATGAAAAGAGGTCACTAGGTGTTTTGACAAACAAGAAAATTTAAGTAACGTCACACCATACCTCAATTCTGACAAAAAGTTTTGTGAAACGACCGTTTGCAAGGGGTCCTGACAAAACCTAGTCCCTCCCACAGATACCAAGGCTTACTGCGCATGCGCTAGCTTCCCTAGGGGCCAGTGAGAAAAACTATTTGAGTGCCAGTTAAATCTTGTAAACAAGTGTGTACTTTTTGTAAACAATTGTTATTTTTTTGGTAAAAAAATGTGACATTTTGAAGTAAATGAGAAATTTGGCCATAAATCAGTAAAATAGTATTTCTCATTTTTTAATCGAATTCAAATTTTTATCATTTAAAGATAGAGAAAATATACAAATTGGTAATTTCCACTATTTCATCCGAAATTCCATTCGAAATTTGCCTAAATTCGGTAATTTTAATCCAGATTTGATAAAATTTTTGAATTTTCACTGAGAATTTGGTGAATTTTTAATCGAAATTATGTAAATTCAGTTAATTTTGTTTGAAATTCTGAAAATTTAGAGAATTTTCACTTGAATTAATGTAAGTTTGGTGGACCTTTATTCAAAATCGCAGATTAAGTTAAAAAACTGAAATTCGGCAAATTCAGTGAATTTGTAAAAGTGTAGTGAATTTTTTTTAAAAATCCAACTAAAACTTTTAAACATGGCCCCCTGTGTGTGTGTGTGTTTGTACATACACACATGATTTTAATTTCTACTAACTTAAATATCAGTGCAACTGAATATGAGAAATAAACTCCAGTGCCAGTGTCATCGACTAGCTGGTTGATACTCACCACCCGTTTGAGGGCGCCACTGTTACTGGTATAATCTACTAAAATATTATTTTATTTAATGTTTTTAAGATGTGGGCCCCTAAAAATAAGAGGGGGCCCATTAATATTTTTGCAAGAGGGCCGAAAATATGAAGTTACGCCTCTGCATGATAAGAGTTCTTTCATTTGATTAGCATTATTAGGCCTAGCTAAATATTAGGCTTAACTTACACTGACTAGAATAAGCGGGTGTACCTTCAGCCTGTTTTATCACTACGGCACTGTACACCAGAGATCCTAGAATTAACACAAAAATAAAATAAAGATCGTGTTTACAAATAGCAATTTCAGTAATATTCTATCTTATCTTACTTCAATTCTCGTAACAAGATGAACGATTTTCTCACGAGTTAAAGCAAATGGCGAATCTTAAGTGAAGAAAAAACCCGAGATTGCGAGGTCTTACTAAAACTCGCAACCACAGGGTTTTTGCTGTCACACACAGAATACTGTAATCGAAATTCGAGAAGGAAACAGACGCAAACAATCGACAAGCTACAACGAAAACGAGCTAAAACCTAGTTAAAACGCACGAAAACGAAAACGACAGTCATGTCAGATGTCCGTAATTCGGAACAAGCGGAATGGCCGCTCCACCGTCAAATGGCAGATCTATTTTCATTTTGTTAAGAAACGAAAGTGTTTTTTTTATTCAACAGAATGACATCACAAGTGTAAAAGATTGAAAATTTGTCTGCAATAATGCAGTGATGTGACACAATCTTTGAGTCGAATTCAATTGTTCAATAATATAAGCCTGCAATCAGAGCTGTTCCACTTTGATTTTACATAATGACTATTTGCCGACTTGTACTGTATATCCTACTCACCTGTTACACCTCAAGTAAACTCTGCTTTGATCATTTGTCGTCAAAAACATTGTGGTTCGACAGAACCATCTTTGAACGAACACAGAAGCAATGCAAACGGGAAATGGTGAATATCTCATATTTTTGCTCTCAGCGATGCTTCCTTGCATTACAGTGCGTGAAATATATTTTTCCCGAAGAATCTAGTGACTACGACGTGATGTCCGAATCATTCAGGTCGTTAGTTCGAGCATGATCTCTCTCCATAGACCATGGTAAGACCTATTGTTTTGAAAGTGATATTGCAACAAAAGATGATGCCTCGAGATGCGAATCCGATTGTTGCGATGCGTTTTTAAAAGTACATTGCCAATGTACTTTTTTGCAACAATGGGCGCGATT
>JAQIXU010002896.1:0-10520 GCA_034701245.1 Strigamia transsilvanica
TTTCATATTTGGCCATCGAAATCAAACAGTTGAAACACGAATAAATTCAAATAAAAATCCTGTTAAATTTCAATCGGGTTCACTCGTAATTTATTCATATTTTATAATATGAAAAATTAAGAAAATATAATTTTTTCTTTCTATACACTCGTACATGATGATTAATCAATATCAAACAACAATAATGAATAAAACTGATTTTTTTTCTTCTTCCTTTCTTGGCAAATTTTGTTTCCTCACGATCACGAAACGAAATTTGAAAATTACGGCGGGGGCCTCGGCACAGGTTTCTGCTCGGTCTTGTCTAGTCTAAAATTAGGACGAAAGGAAATGTTTAGTTCACATGTATGCAAACACGAGCGAATGATGCATCGGGAAAGCGTGCAGTTGAGCGCGTGTTTCAGTTCACATGCAGGAGGACACCAATCACATTTCAGGCACAGTGGCATAGCTAGAGCCGCTGCGATCCCCGAGTTAGCCACTCCATCTTATGCTGTGTATAAACACACAAACAAGAAAAAAAGTATTTTTCTATGATTTCCAAAGTAAAAAATTCCCAAACACCGTAAAAAATCTAAAACCCGCGCAACTCCCAAATTTGAGACATTTGTAACATTTTGTCACATACAAAAAAAAAACGACCTCATTATGATTATCCCACTAGTTATTAACATTCTTCAGCTGCAAACAACCTCATGCTATTTGGCACGTAAATTACTAACTACCAAACTATTAAAACTTTCATTGATACCTGCACGTGGCTTTGAGACACACCGGATTGAGACAGCGGAAGATCTTGACGTCAGCATCCGGCATGATGGCGCAGAACGAGCAGTGCGGACACGACTCGAGGTCCGCGATGTCGGTACAGCAAATCTCCTCCTCCTGCATCTTGCGCACAAGATTGGAGAACACGGTGGACGACAGCACGTTCTGCAGTACGATGAGCGGCAATTCGGTGTTGCAGTACGGGTCAAGGCAAGGGAACTTGTACCTGCCCTGGCTGATGTTCGTCTCTGCCTGTCGCCGGATGCACGTTCTGCAGAACACGTGCCCGTCCGAACAGTGCAGCATGTCTTCGATCAGAAGTTCGTCGTCGAAGCAGCAAGCGCACTCCACCAGTTCGCCCATCTTCTTGCCCATTTCGATTTTATTTCGCCGCTCCGTTACTTTGACTTTACGAAATTCTATAATATATATATTTTTTAAATGGAATAAATCGATTACATGACATTTTTTTTATTACGTTTGATTCTTTCTTCCATGTCGATGAACAACTTCTCTTTGTAGAAGACTTCGTCGATGACTTGCGGCATGGCTTTGAGGACACTCATTTGCTTCTTTTCGCGCGGCGCGTCCATCCATCTCTTACATCTCTTAAAGAACGGTTCTGTAAAGAATTAATTGGAAAAGTTTATTATGTTGTGCTTTTAATTACGTTTTGGTAAATCACCGTCGGTTGGAGGAGCGTTCCAGCGCTCGCTCAACTCTTTTATGATGGGCGTTAGATGGTAATGGTGTTTCATCATCACTTTCGCCAAATCCTCTTTGTACGCGTGTCGAAACTTGTTTTCCACGTAAATCCGAACGTGCTCTTTGTACGACGGTGTCACGACTCTCTCGTTGTTTTGAAAATAGTTTTCCGCGTCTTGACTTATTTCGACGAACTCCTCGAGGCTGAAATAACTGCAACAGAAAGAAAAATTATAAAAAATGTCAATAAAATCAAACTAAAAGCACGAATAAAATCAGAAAGATGAATATGAACACAATAGGCGTGTTTCAACGGTACAAGATTCTCCTTAGGAAAACACCCATTACTCCCAGTTGCATACGACTGAAGTCACAGACGCTCAACAACCTGCTGCTCGCGCGTCCATGAACGCACGGCCCTCGCTGCCGTGGTCCGTCGTAGTAGTAGTCATTAGGCTCACTTCAGCGTCACATACTTTCGTTCCGACACCGACACTCAGGCTCAGGAGTGTTTGTCAAACATACGAGCGCCAAAAGTCAGAGGGCACCGCCCAGAAAAGTTGTACGTTTTTATCAAAAGATGCATGTTTTTGTTTGAAATTTTTTCACCCGAATTATTTTTTAATTTGATAATTGTTTTTATTTATGCATTTGGGAGGGATGGGCGCCAACATGAACAAAAACACACGGACACACAACACGCTAGCCACGGGTCTGCCGATACTCGTTCGATTCGCTGTTTTGAAGTTCGAGAACAATGACCACTTCTCTACGTTCATCTCTACACCACTTTCCCCTTGATGTGTATTTGTGCGCGGAACACACTCCCATCCGACATTAGAGAGACAACAAACAACCAAACACTTTACCTTTCTACAAGTTTCCGTTTAGCTGCTGTCCTTTGAACGTCGCCCTTCTTTGGGTAAGAACGATTCTCCATCCAACCGGAAACCGTCGAGTTGATGTAATTCACGTCGTTCGTGTATTGCTCGACAAAACTTCGCAAATACTCTGGATCGGCGTCCGGAAACAGATCCAAAATAGAGTCCACCGTTTGCATCGTCGCCGACTTCTCGTTATTCCTTTCGTCCGCACTAGTCGCGTTCGTTAACTGCTCATCATTCGCCCGAAGAATCCCCGGCGTCCCGTTCAAGTCCAACAGCTCGCTGATCACTAAACGCACGCGGTTGGGATTCTCGTGGAACGCTTCCAAATACGCCAAGATTTCTTCCCTGCTCTTATTGGGAACGAACTTGCGCACCATTTCCACATCGTTCATTAATCCCTTGAATTTCTCCGGCACGTTGTCCTCCCGGAACACCAACGGCACCGCGTCAATTTTCTGCCCCGTTTCGGATCCATTTTCTAGTTCGGCGATCAATCGGTCAATCACCACCTGTTTTCTGTTGGTATTCTCACGCTCCGTTTCAATCATCGCGAAAACTTTGTTCGGAGTAACCACGAATTCTGGATGCAGTTCTCGAAGAGTTTTTATGATCGAACTCACTTCCTACACAGAAATGAAATTGATTTAAATCGATCGTCACGTTGATTTTACGATTAAATACCTCGAAATCCTTATCGTCCTCATCTGTGCCGTGTGGTTCGACCTCGATCATGCCAGGAATGTTCGCACGATTTACATTCTCGTCGTCATCGTTTTTTATCGTCGTCGCCGTGCCGGAAATTTCGTCATCGTTTTTCATTATTAAATTAATGTGGTTTAGGTTCCAGCTATTTATTTGTAGTCATAACGGCTAAACTCTGAAGAGAAACGGGAAATTAAGACGGAGTTTGGCGAATTATTGATAAATGTACCTGGATAATACGAAGCAACTGATACAAAATCGTGAAAGAGGAATCCTCTCAAAGATGACTTGGTATTTCCTCGCACAGTCGAATTCCATCGTACTCAGAAATTTTTTACAGGAGGAAATCAAGAGACGTGTTGTCTCTCCAAATTTAAGAGTCGACTGTTTTTTTTGGTTCGAGAATTGAATGAAGTTGCCAAGCAATGTCGTCGTTTATTGCGAACACGCATAATTATGTATTGTTACAAAAATGAAAGTGTAATGACAAAGACACATAACGCTAATGAACAGATTGTCCACGATTTTTAATTTTTTATTTAAAAAAAAATGATTACTGCATTGTTTTGTTTTTAAAGAACAACGGCGCAACGTCCCAGATGCAATTTCCACTTAGTCCCATTGACCCGTAGAGCATGCAAGTTTTGGCTTTTATATTCTAATCAAGGCCGATTGCGAATTAATTCTTCCTCCAACAAATGTTGGACACTGGTCACTGCTGCGCATTTGTCACCATACTCTTTAATTTACGTCACACTACTTCATGTTCTCAATAAACAGAGTGCCGAATAAAAGCAGGGAGGAAATCCCGGCGTATTTGGAGGCGTTTCACGGGAATCCGAACTAGATGCGCATCGTGATCGGCGAGTTGCTCGATATGAACGAGATGGCGCCGTTTCCTTTGGCGAGTAATGAGCAGCGTGCGAACGCATCGACTTTGGCTGAGAGGAACAATGAGCAGTGGACGACGAGGGACACAGTGAATGCGATCCTGGAGTTGTTTTCGGACCCCCTCAAAAATTGAAAAAATGGTCATTGTCCAAGAAAAGGATAACAACGTCGCCACCAAAAGAATATTGGTGACAAACGTCGTTTGGGGTTCACCACAACTTGTATTACATAATACAGGCACAGGGCACTCGCCAAGGCCCCCAGATTTTTAGAGGCCACACCTGAGTTGATTAATTTCCCTGAAATAAAAATAAAAACTAAATGAAATGTTTGCAAATTTGATACCATATGACAGTTTTTGTTACTTTCAACAGCACTGCACTTTTATGAACAAAAATATAAAAAGATGAAATTGAATTCATTTATATTCGGTTTGGAAGGCGACATTGCCAGTGGGGTCGTAGAATAAATACATCAGCATGAACTATTCGTTATAAAAAATACAATGTTGAATAAGCCACAACACAGAATTAGAGGTGGCAACTACCCAACAGCAATGACCAGAAGAAAAAGCAAATGGCATAATGGTACGGATGAATGGTACAAAACAAAACATTGATACCTTTCTTGCAAATCAAGCCGCTTTGTGCCACTGTGCCTGTATGCGCAGGGCAAAATGTCGTTGGTCAACCAGCAAGGACAGATCGTGTTTCAGCAATCCAGACAGCAGCGGTAGCAGCCTCAACTGGTGGGACCTGTGCCGAGGCCCTCGCCGTAATTTTCACTTTCCGTTTCGTGATTTTCATGTTGTGAAATAAGAATAAATTACGAGTGAACATATTGAAATTTGACCGAATTTTTATTTGATTTTATTCGTGCGTTCCAAGTGTTTGATTTCGATGGCCAAATATGAAAATTGCCAGAAAATTGACGGGTTGCTTTTGGTGGTCGGCTTCTCCGCTCGACATTAGCGCATCTGGGGCGTTGTGTTGTGTTCGGTTAAGTTCACGGGTCCCATTCGTCTCGAATGGCGAAATAAATTGTGGATCATTCGTAGAAACAGATTTTTATTCGAAATTCTAATTAAACCACATATCCATTCTAATGAAATAAAACGACTTGCGAACAACAAAATCTTTTGTCAAAACGTAACTCCGTGGTGGACGCTGCACCGAAAACGATTGCGAAACTTAACTCGTAATTTCTTCCATTTTAAATACATATAGAACGTTGTTGCGAGTTTTTTTGTACGAATGTTCGTCCAAGATTATGAAATGGCTCGATCATTTCACCGACGATCGTTTCGTCGACAAAAATGGCGAGGAAAGAATCGTCGATAAAACAAAGTGGACAAAATGATCGGACAATTCATAACTGGCCTAGAGACGGTACCGACACGACGAAAATAAAAACGAAGACGATGAAAACAAAGACGACGACGACGACGACGACGACGACGACATTGTCAATACTGTGCACATTTCCGGCTTAATCGCCATTCCACTCGCGCAAGTGGACACAAATTAATTAAAATCGATTTAATTGGTGTGTAGGAAGTGACTTTGACCAACAGCTCGCTTCGAGAACAGCATCCTGAATTCGTGGTGGATCCGAGTTGATCTAAGCGGAGACTGCAAATGCCAACAGAAAGCAGACCGAGATCAATCTGTTGATCGCCAAACGGCGAAAGGACGATGTAAACAGCCCTCGGACGGCGGTCAGGGAGGAATACAAGTACGTGCCGCTCAAGTTCACCAAATTGATGAACGATGTGGAAGTGTGAGCAAGTTCTTTCGGAATAAGCGAAGGGAAGAAATCTTAGCATATTTGGAGGCGCATCATGATAATCCGCACCACGTGCGCATAGTGACCTTAGCCCTCGACATGAACGAGACGCCGGCGTTTCCTCTGGCGTTTCGATTTAATTCTGCCGCTCCGTTACTTTGGCTTTACTAAATTCTAAAATATTTATATATATTTTAAATGGAATAAATGGAATAATGAGATGACGTTTTTTTTAAATTTTCATTACGTTTAATTCTGTCTTTCATTTTGATGAACAACTTCTCTTTATAGAAGAGTTCATCGAGGGCGCTCATTTGCATGTCCTTCCTTCTCTTAATTAACGGTTCTGTAAAGAATTAATTGGAAAAGTTTATTGATTTGTGCTTTTAACTACGTTTGGGTAAATCACCGTCGGTTGGAGAAACGTTCCAGCGCGCATTCAACTCTTTCATGATGGGCGTCAGATGGTAATGGTGTTTCATCTTCTCCTTGTACGACGGTGTCACGACTCTCTCGTGGTTTTGAGAATAGTTTTCAGCGTCTGGAAACTTCTCGAGGAACTCCTCGATGCTGAAATTACAGAAACAGAATAAAAAATCAAAGAAAATGTCAATGAAATCAAAATATAAGCACGAATAAAATCAAAAACATGAATATAAAGACAACAGGCCTGTTTCAACGGTACAAGATTCCCCCTAGGAAAACACCCATTACCCCCAGCGGCATACAACTGAAGTCACAGATGCTCAACAACCTGCTGCTTGTCCATGACCTCACGGCCCTCGCTTACGCGGTCCGCCGTTATATAGTCACTCGGCTCACTTCAGCGCCACATACTTTCGTTCCCACACCGATACTCAGGCTCGTTCCTACCACAGAATCTGTGGCACAGATGGAGTGTTTGTCAAACGTACAAGCGCCACAAGTCCGGGAGCACCGCCAAGAAGGAGTTGTATGTTGTTATCAAAAAATGCATGTTTTTGGTTTGATAATGCCTTCGTTTGGTCTACAAATCCACTTTTGAGTTTAAAAATCTACTTTTTGGTCTGAAATTTGATAATTGTTTTCATTTATGTTTTTTTGGAGGGATGGGCGTCAACATGACCAAAAACACAAGGGCACACAACACCCTAGCCACGAGTCTGCCGATACTCGTTCGACTCGCCGTTTTCAAGTTCGAGATCAATGACCACTCCTCTACGTTCAACTTTACAGCACTTTCCCCTTGACAGTGAAACACGCTCCCATCTGACATTAGAGACACAACAAACAACCAAACAATTTACCTTTCTACAAATCTCCGGAAACGGTCTCCGACTTCTCGTTATTTCTTTTTTCCGTCACAATGCGCACGCGGTTCGAATTAACATGATGCGCCTCCAAATACGCCAGGATTTCCTCCCTTCGCTTATTCCGAACGAACTTGCTCATCACTTTCACATCGTTCACCAATTCAGTGAACTTGTCCGGCACGTTTTGCTCACTGACCGCCGTCCGAGGGCTGTTTTACACGTACAGGGGATCAGGGCATCGTCCTTTCACCGTTGGGCGATCAACCGATCGATCACGTTCTTCTTTCTGTTGGCATGTGCAGTCTTCGCTTCAACTCGGATCCACCACGAATTCCTGATGCAGTTTTCGAAGCGTTTTGATGATCGATCTCACTTCCTATACACAAATTAAATCTATTTAGATTAATTGTCACGTTGATTTTACGATACTATTAAATACATCGAAATCTTTATCGTCCGACGCCGATAACGCCAGGAATGTCCGTATGATTCAAATTCTCGTCGTCGTTGTTTTTCATCGTCGTCGTTCTGCCGGAAGTTTAAAAAGACGGATTTCTTCATCGTTTTTCAATTTTAAATTAATGTGGTCTTTTGTAACTCAGGATTTTTGTAAAGGAAGAAATAAGAATCAAACTGTTTTTTTTGGTTCGAGAATCGAATGAAGTTGCCAAGCAATGTTGTCGATTATTGCAGACACACATAATCAATCATTGTTGCAAAAATGAAAGAGCGTGGTGACAAATACACACAACACTTAATAAAGTTGCGCTAATGATGTCGAGCGGGGAAGCCGACCACCGAAAGCGACTCGACGCACTTCTTAAACGCTTTCCGACCACGCGGACCCGAAATTCCCATTTTACACTGCGATCGATCGAAACAGTTGTCGATTTTTATGCTCAAACGTTTGCTACTTTTCATATAAGAGTTAGATAGAGTATTGAAAAAGATCCAAAAAACATTCCACACAAGGGGGCAAGGAAACTGAATGTTATTCGTCAACTTTTGTTTGCATAAAGCAAACTATCTGAATGAAATGTTTACGCGACATTATTTTGGGGGTCAACACGACACGAGGCGAATTCCAAACTGTTCTCCAGAAGACGACCAACTCCACGTAGAATCGAATGTGCGACATGGAGCAAAGTGGAGCAAAATGGAGCAAACTGTTCCGGTTTTATCGATTGATTTTGCAGTTGCATTAAACATACGTACAAATGCAATGTTTGCGCGAAGCGGCTTTGTGCAGTACACAGCCTGCGCAGGTTGCATACTGCACACAGCGTGGTGACAAATACACATAACGCTAATGAACAGATTGTCCACGATTTTTAATTTTTTATTTAAAAAAAAATGATTACTGCATTGTTTTGTTTTTAAAGAACAACGGCGCAACGTCCCAGATGCAATTTCCACTTAGTCCCATTGACCCGTAGAGCATGCAAGTTTTGGCTTTTATATTCTAATCAAGGCCGATTGCGAATTAATTCTTCCTCCAACAAATGTTTGGCACTGGTTACTGCTGCGCATTTGCCACCATACTCTTTAATTTACGTCACACTACTTCATGTTTTCAATAACCAACAACAGCAACAACGTACAGTTGCTTGACATCGTCTACTAATTTACCAATTCGCCGAACTTGTCCGGCCCGTTTTCCTCCCGGACGAGAGTGCCGAATAAAAGCAGGGAGGAAATCCTGGCGAATTTGGAGGCCTTTCACGGGAATCCGAACTGGGTGCGCATCGTGATCGGCGAGTTGCTCGATATGAACGAGATGGCGTCGTTTTCTTTGGCGAGTAATGAGCAGCGTGCGAACACATCGACTTCGGCTGAGAGGAACAACGAGCAGTGGACGACGAGAGACACAGTGAATGCGATCTTGGAGCTGTTTTCGGACGCCCTCAAAAAGGGAAAATGTGGTCATTGTCCATGAAAAGGATAACAACGTCGCCACCAAAAGAATATTGATGACAAACGCCGTTTGGGGTCACCACAACTTGTATTACATAATTACAGGCACAGATCGCTCGCCGAGGGCCCCACATTTTTAGAGGCCACATTTCAGTTCATTCATTCCCCTAAAATAAAAATAAAAACTAAATGTAAAGTTTGCCAATTTGATACCACATGACAGTTTTTGTTACTTTCAACAGCACTGCATTTTTATGAATAAAAATATAAAACAATGAAATGCTCTATTTGGTTGAATTCATTTATACAAGTATATGGTTTGGAAGAGGACATTGCCAGTGAGGCAGTAGAATACATCAGCATGACTATTCGTTACAAAAAGTACCGTGTTGAAAAAGCTACAACACAGGAGGAGATGATGATAAAATAGCAACAAACACCCTGGGAGAATTGGAGGTGGCAACAACCCAACAGCAATGACCAAAACAAAAAGCCAATGGCATAATTATACGGCTGAATGGTACAATCTTTTAAATCGCTAAAAGGTCCAAAACATTGATATCTTCATTCCAAATCAAGCCGCTATGTGTTATTACGGTAATCATTTATCTACAGTTTCTGGGTGAGATAATTCACAAAAAAATAAAGTGCCATTTGCCCCACCAACAATTGCAGCATTGTTTTGATCACTTGATTGTACACATGATCCCATTTTTACAAAGGTCTATTAGCATTATGAAAACAAGTTCCTTCCACGTTGTCTTCTCTTGTCCACAATAGGGAGAGGTATCAGCTGAATGATACAAGAGTGGACAGTATAAAAGGATTGAGGCAATGAAACTTCAAATCCCAAAAACTCCAAGATAAAAGTTAGGAAGACGTTGGAAAAAAAGTGAGGCCGATGTAAACAATAACTTACCCATTGAGCCCATTGGAACCAGGGTTAAGTGGCGCCTTTTCCACCGTTGTATTTCGTCGCCCACGCAGTTAGAGGCATCTTTGTTCATAGTTGTATGTGAGTGCCCCCAAATTTCATAAAAGTGTACTATTTCTCTAAAGTGGTGCCCTAAAAACCAAGACGCTGTGTGCAGTATGCAACCTGCGCAGGCTGTGTTCTGCACAAAGCTGCTTCGCGCAAACATTGCATTTGTATTTTAAAAAATGCAACTGCAAACGCAATGGAAATAACCCGAACAGTTTGCTCAATTTCGCTCCATTTTGCACATTTGATTCTACGTGGAGTTGGTCGTCTTCTGGAGAACAGATTGGAATTCGCCTCGTGTCGTGTTGACCCCTAAAATAATGTCGCAAAAACATTTCATTCAGAATGTGGAATGTTTTTTGGATTTTTTTCAATACTCTCTCTAACTCTTATATGAAAAGTAGCAAAAGTTTGAGCATAAATATCGACAAGTGTTTCGATCGATCGCATTGAAAAATGGGAATTTCGGGTTCGCGTGGTCGGAAAGCGTTTAAGAAGTGCGTCGAGTCGCTTTCGATGGTCGGCTTCCCCGCTCGACATCATTAGCGCAACTTTATTAAGTGTTGTGTGTATTTGTCACCACGCTCTTTCATT
>JAQIXU010002897.1:0-10519 GCA_034701245.1 Strigamia transsilvanica
CAAAATGCTGTGTCATTCAAATACATACATTGGCTTCTTTGTCATCTTACTGACTGACAATGACAACCAATATATTCAATGTACTGCATATATATTCAGCAATCAGCATTTTAACTATCGAGTGAAAATTAAGTATGTAATAAGTGTGTTGAGGGGCCCGCTAAGTAGATTGTGTCGAGGGGCCCTGTGGGGCTTGTAGGGCCCCTTAGTTTCTATAGAAATAATTTTGCTGAAGAAAAATTTTCAAAAAAAAAAAATTTATTCAATTGGGGCCCTATTTTGGGCCCTGGACTACTTCCAACAAGGGGGCCCATGGATCGGGACCGTTCTTCGCAGTTCTTTAAGAAGGAGGGCCCTGTGGGGCTGCGGGCCCCCCTTAGTGTCTAAAGAAATAATTTTGCTCAAAAAAAATTTCTAAAAAAATTATTTCAACTGGGGCCTTGTTTTGGGGTCCGGAGCACTTCTAACAAGCGGGCCCATGAATCAAGAGTGGATTTAAAGGTTTCCCGCAGCTCTCGAAGAAGGAGGGCCCCGTGATGCTGCGGGGCCCCTTAATTTCTATAAAAATATAATTTTGCTCAAGAAAAATTTTCAAAAGAAAAAATTATTGAATTGGGGCCCTATTTTGGGGCTTGGACGACTTCCAACAAGGGGGCCCATGGGTGGGGAGCGGATTTAAAGGTTCTCTCAGTTCTTTAAGAAGGAGGGCCCTGTGGGGCTGCGGGCCCCCCTTAGTTTCTAAAGAAATAATTTTGCTCAAGAAAAATCTCGAAAAAAAAATTGGGGCGCTGTTTTGGGGTCGGGAGCACTTCCAACAAGCGGGCCCATGAATCAAAATTTCCGCAGTTCTCGAAGGAGGAGGGCTCCGTGGTGCTGCGGGGCCCCTTAATTCCTACAAAAAATATTATTTCGCTCAAAAAAAAATTTTTCAATCAGGGCCCCAAAAAATGGCCGCATAGCGGGCCCTAAAAAATGGCCGCATAACGAGCCTCAAAAAATGACCGCATAACGGGCCCTAGAAATGGCCGCATACCGGGCCCCACACACCAAAAACCCGTTTTAGCCACGAACATTCAGAAATGCCATCTTCACAACATTTCCAACCCATTTGCACACGAAAAAATGCATTTTTATTCAAAAATAAAATCCACGCCATTCACAACAACAACAACCACGCAGATCCCATTCCCAAACCAACCAAACCCGCCAAACTCTCAAACCAAACTTCGAATTATTCCCACTTAACTCAACCGTCATGTCCAAAAAACGTCTCACCCAACCTCCATCCATCCCTTTGATTACATTCCTACAATCCTAACACTTCAAATCCAACGATAAACCTAAAATAGATGACCATTTGCACACCCCCCGTCCTCGGAAAAAAAACCTCCAACCCGGCCTAAAGAGCAGCGATCAACCTTATCAAGCGCGCATTGATGGAAAGCGCGACAAAATGCGCGATAATCGCCGGGTAATGATACGCTTTCCTGGTTTTGGGGGGGTCTGAGACCACCTCCATCCTTTCTGCACCCCTCGTGGACGCCTCTCCACCAATTCCCCCATCATTCATCACTCGACTATCGAGTCCATTGTGCTTTCTGCCTCGACTTCATCACTCTGCAACTCCACCTTAATAGCAAAGACGTGCGCCTATTTGCTGCCTATTTGGCTGCAGCTCGAGTGAGGCAGCGAGGAAACGCCCTCCCCTTCATTCCTATCAGTTCCTGGATGCCTGCAGCTCCAATAGAAGAAAGGAAAAAAGAAAGGGGAAAAGCTTTCTCTTTTCTTTCGTCGTTTCCCGACCTCCGGTTGCACTGAGATCTCACAAAACAAAACGGATTTCCACCTACTAAGTGCACGTTTCCCCCGCTCGAGTTGCGAGAAAATGATATTTGGTGGAGTAGTGTGGTGGCGAAATGTGGAATTATTTTTGTTGGGTTTTGTGTTGGGCTCATTTGGGGGTGATTAGCATCCATTGCGCGCTCAATTGGCTGCCAAATGATTGATCATAGAGATCAAGGGGAGGGGGATTTAGTGAGACAGAAATCACAATGAGCTTAGTGTGGGGTGTTGGGTTCATGCTGTGGGACTTAACATCTCTGGGTGAAAAATCAATCATTGTATTTAAATAATCAGGCATAATTCAGTCGCTTTTAAATTGCACTACAAATTTCAATTAAGAATGGGGCGGTGGGAATAAATTAGGGGATTCGTGGGGTGTTGTTTTGGTTGGATTTCTTGATTTTTTGGTTTAGATTTTGTGGAATTTTTTTGTGTTTTTGTGATTTTTATTGTGTTTATTGGTCATTACTTGTGTGGAAAATGGTTTAAAATGCAAAGAAGTGGAGAAATTTGCATGTTTTGGCCCCTCGATCTAACTCGTCGTGGTCCGCCATTTAATTTACTGTTTTTTGGGTAAAACCAGACCCATACCTGTCATTCCAGTTGGATTTTTTCATTTTTATTTTAAATTTGGGATTAATTTCTACATTTTTTTACGTTTATTGGTCATTATTTGTAAAGAAAATCGTTAAAATTGACCAGAAATAAAGAAATTCCAACGTTTCCCCTCCCGATCTAACTCGTTATGCTCCGCCATTTTAATTTACTGCTTTTTTTCTCTAAAACCAGACCGATGCCTTCAAATCCAAAACAATTATTTAAAATAACTATCCAATCACACCAACCCACTCTTTAAACCAAATCCACCATAAATCCCCACCATCACCATCACCATCGCCAATAAGTCGATGACACGCGGCAAGGTGAGATGAAGTGATGAGACACCGCTCACACTCGCCGCATGATACGCACCAGCGAAATTGAAACTGAGCGCAAACTAAAGACAGACGCGTGCAGGGTGTTTATATCAATCGCAATGATGCCGAGGAGAGCGAGAGGAGTGTGGATGGCGACGCCTTCATCAACTGGAGCATCGTAGGCGTTCGCCTGCTTTATGCCCGTGCCGACTCACAGGGATTACGCGCAAAGGAGGCCACCCGGCATGCCTTCCATTGTATTTCCCTTCAATATCGAATAGAAAGTTGGCTGGGTGGGCCCGAGCAAATGAACACAGTTTCTCCCTCGCAGACCCCCAGCTGAGTCTGCCATCAGACGAGGCTTTGCCGAGTTTATTAAATATTTTATCACGCAGACTGATTCAGCGCTCGTAGGCTTCGCTTCGCCACAAACAGATGCATCTCACTTTCAATTTCGTTTTCTGCGCAGCTGTGGTGTACTGGTGTGTGTTGTTTGATATGTATTTAGTAGGGTTTGTTTGGAGTTGGATGGATTTATACTTTAACAAGGGTGGAACAAATGAAGAGGTGGGTTGTAAACAAAGCAATTTCTTTTTCGGTTCTCAGGTGGCGCGCTGTCTTTATTGGATTGGGTGGAACTGGTGAAATAAAATAGAAATAAAGGTGGAGTGTGTTGATTGGAAAGATTTTTGTTTTTTGGGATTTGATTTTGATGTTTTGGTTTTTTGATTTAGATAATTATGTGTTTTTTTAATGGGTTTTTATGGAATTAGTGGGGGGAAATCGAGGGATTATTTATAATTAAATTTTTTGGAAATTGAACATTAATTCTGCACTAAATGCAAATAAATGGCTGGATGTGACTGTCCCGCCATCTAGTGGGTGATATTTAAAGTTTTTTTTTAAAAAAAACAAGCGGCTTTGTATTTTGATTAATAAAACATTAATACATTTGTTTGCAATGGTTAATAACAATTAATAAATAATTATAATTAAAAATTAATTATAGCTTTGAAGTTTCTTTAAGTATTTTACTCATTACGTTTCAACTAGGTGAAGGACGATACTGAGCATTCGATCAATAATGCATCGTCCTCTCCGCTCCAGCCACAACGAAATGGCGACTGTTTTCGACATTCGGTTGAAAAAGGTCAATAAAGTGTACCACGAAGGGGTATGTAGAGGTTTTAAAACAGTAATGAAATAAAAATTAAATAATATCAACTCTTATTGATGTTTTAATTTAGTTTTAATTTAATTTAACTTAGTTTAACTTTACCGATGAGTGAAAACGGAGGCGTATATCAGTTGTTATCATGAATTATTTTGTGCAGGATACTGTGTCCGGTGTGGTCGTGATTGTGAGCAGAAATGAGATCAAACACGAAGGAATTACTCTGAATTTGGACGGCGCAGTCGGCTTACAACTGAGCAGTAAAAGCGTCGGTTTATTTGACGCTTTTTATAATTCCGTCAAAGTAATTTCGAAATAAAAAAATTGAAAAAATCGAAAAAAATTGAAAAAAAATTGAAACCAAAAATGAATTTTATTGATTTATTGATTTATTGATTTGTTTTTTTCTTACAGCCAATCCAATTGATAAATTACACGCTGGAGATGGCTAAGCCCGGTAAGATACCGTCGGGAAAGACAGAAATTCCGTTTGAATTTCCCTTGAAACCAAAAGGAAGTAAATCGCTATTCGAAACTTATCACGGTGTGTTTGTTAATATCCAGGTATATTACACATTTGCTCGTTTTTATGAGATATTTGTCATTTATTTTCTTTTTTTTCTAGTATTTACTTAAATGCGAGATGAAAAGGGGTCTGTTGAATAAGGATTTGCAGAAAGTGCAGGAGTTTATTGTGGAATATCGAGTAAATGAGTGAAAATTGTTTGGATTTTTGTGATTTTATGTTTGATTATTTGTATTTATTGCAGGCAAATGCTGAAAAAGCGTTTTCTAAACCGGTTTCGTTCTGTATTACGCCCGATTCGATGCAGAATATAAAAGAGGTTGATTTTAAAAGCACTTTTTTTGTTTTTATTTTTATATTAATTGGGTTTTTTTATTTTTATTAGAAGACTAAAATTCCAACTTTTAAAGTGAAAGGACACTTGGATTCGACGGTTTGTTGTTTGACGCAACCATTTACTGGAGAAGTAATTGAATATTATGAATTATTTTTAATGATTTGGGTTTTTTTGTTTCTACTGTTATTTTTACATATTTAGGTGTGTTGTATGCTTACAAAATGACTTTTTTTTCTTTAAAAGGCAAATTTTGGCCTAAAATGTCGAATTTTGGTCTAAAATGTCGAATTTTGGCCTAAAATGTCGAATTTTGGCCTAAAATGTCGAATTTTTGCCAAAAATGTCGAAGTTTTGCCTAAAAAGTGAATTTTTGAACATAAAAAAATGCAGTTTTGTGTCTGAAAATGATAAATAGATAGTAATTTTATAGAACAAAATATTTTTTGTACGTTTATTTATTCTTGTTTTGAAAATACAATTTATACATTCAGTAATCAAGTGTTCGTTAATTGAATTCATATTTTTCAGAGTGTTGTTGACACCTATTTTGATAAAATATTCATTTTTGTTTGTATTTAATTCTAGCTCGTGATTGAGCATTGCGACATGCCGATTAAATCGATTGAACTGCAGTTGGTGAGATTGGAGACGTGTGGATGCGCGGAGGGATACGCCAAAGACGGTGAATTGACAATTTGCAACTAAAAATATGAATAAAATAAATTTAAAAAAAAAAAATTTCCTTTTAGCGACGGAAATCCAAAACATCCAAATCGGGGAAGGCGATGTTTGCCGAGCAGTCAGCATTCCAATTTACATGATTTTCCCTCGTCTTTTCACCTGTCCAACATTGGTGACGACTAATTTCAAAGTCGGTACGTTTTTGTGACGGCGATTAATCGGAATATTTGAATCCACTTCTTAATTCCTCATTTCTTTGCAGAATTCGAAGTCAATATCGTAATAGTGTTTCAAAACGATCATTTAATGAATGAAAATTTCCCAATTCAGCTAACAAGGAACTGATTTCCACATGTATACAGACATTATCCAATTATTTGCGCTTAAAATGATTTTATTCCGTGTTATATTAATGCGTTTGTGTTTACTGTTGAGTAGAATCGTTTTGAATTGCGCGCCAGTTTCTGTTGCAGCGAAGCACGAAGCAGCGGGACGTGTAATGCTGTAACGCCAAGGTTTTATTACAGTCTGCGGCAGGTATATTTAAAACAATTGGTGCGTTTAATCTGGTCAACTAAAACTACCTTTTGGTTCTATCTTTCCTTTTGCTCCTTTTGGTCAGCGGATAGGATGTAAAAACGGGATCGTTTATTTTAATAAATAAACGATTGCATTCAAAAACGAGGCATTTTGTCGTAGATTGAACGTACCTAACGGTACTTTCCCAAAAGTTAAAAATTAGAAATAAATTAATAAACCCAATGATGATGGTTGAGTAGTTTGATGAAAACAGCAATTTCAAGGTTGTGGTATTGATGGAATATTTTGCTATCTAAATGCAAAGTGTGTTTTTATCGATTAATTAGTAAACAGCCCGAGCAGGGTTTAATCAAAATGGACTTTACACTTGTTGCAACAGTCTGTCCACACTTAAGAATCTCTTTGATTGATTTTGCGTCCTAATCTGGGATGTGAAATGAATTATTTTGCATTTTGAATGCCTCTTACTTAGTGTTAGTGCACAGATCACATTTATTCTCAAGTATGTTGTTCTGCTACTTTTGCTGATCAACATTTTTGTCAACATTTTCTTCGCTTTTTTCGATTTTTACAAACAACTTGTATTTTCTTTATTACATAATTAATTGGGCAAAATGGTTTAAAACATGAAAATATTTTTATTTTTGAAATTTTCTTAACATTAGCAATTTCCATCTGCGACATTGGTTAGATGATTTAGGAAGGTTCCGCTAATTTCTATTCTGTCCGCATAAGAATTGTGATAAACAGCGCATTTAATTACTTTCTCTTTGCCGCACAACAAATCGAAATTAACTGTGAGCTCAGATTGACTGTCCCATAACCCATCGCTGGTTTCAATCGCTTCTTCGGTAGCTTCATTGGTGACAACTATACCATCAATGTACCAAGAAAAAATCGCCTTCGGATAGCTTTGTTCAGTCAAACATTTAAATGTTACATTTCCATCTTTGTCTGGATGAACACTATTCTTCGTGCTATTTATTAGAGTCTTTTCATTGAATATCATTAGTGGCTCATTTGGTTTCACTAGAATGAGTAAAATCACACAAAAATCAAAAATGAAACCACTGGGTTAGGCAATCGGAGTACACCTATACCTCGCTATACGTTCCGGAAAGTTGGTCATAAAGCGAAAAGCCGTATAACGAATGAGGGGCCGTTCCCCTTGATTAGTTAGGGAATTTCCCGACTTTTTGGCCATACATCGAAAATATTAGGCCGTAAATCGAAATTTAGCCATAATGACACAAGGCCGCTATAGCGAAATGCCGTATAAAGAGTGGCCGTATAGCTAGCCTTGGGTGTACACCTACACCTCGCTATATGGCCTAGATACGTTCCGGAAAGTTGGCCGTAAAGCAAAAAGCCGTATAACGAATCGGGGGAATGTACACAGGATTTTCCCGACTTTTTGGCCGCATAACGAAAATTGTAGGCCGTAAATCGAAAAAGTGCGGTAATTATAAAAGGCTGTTATAGTGAAATGCCGTATAAAGAGCTGCCGTATAGTGAATTCTAGGTGTATTGTACGAAGACTTACCAAACACAGAAAAACTGAACGATATTTTTACGTCATTATCAATTTCACAATAGTATGCGCCACTGTCGTTCATGTGGCTATTCTGCACTTCAAAGATACATGATTCTGAATTTTTGACCGAGAATCTGTCGTTGAGCCGACCATTTCTATCGACGACAAAACCTCGAAATACTTTACGCAGTTTACACACATTGGTTTGTTCATGTGTGCACACAAGTGTTGCTGTTGATCCCTTTGTAGCATGAAATAATTCTGAATTAATTCCTGAAATGAAGTTAAAGAAAGTGAGATAATTGTGGGTGCAGAATTTTACGTGAATTTCATACCTGCAATTAGCAAACTGGCAATTACTGCATACAACATTTCTGCTGTGTGGAATTATGATTTCTGAAATGAAACTGGATGTCTATTTATATATTCACACATTTTATCTTATTTCTGGAGTTTGGCATGTTACAAAATTATTCCCTGAAATCGGTTTATCTAAAGATGCTTTGACATTTCTACTTATTAGTGATTATTATTTTTTTTTATAGGTGAATATTAAGAAATGTAACACAAGAATGGTTTTTCTTAAACAATATGTAGTTTACATAATAATAATATGTGTTTTTGTATTTCATTTATTTGTTTGTTGCATTTTGGCCATAGCAATTAAGTGGGTCATGAAAGAAGAATCTGAATTTGAGCTTCAAGATTATTATCTGTCTAACATATTAAGTATCAGTTACCAAGTTTAATTGGTGACAGTTTTTTAGAAAAATGTGTGTACATGGCGTTAGTTTTCTGGTAGACATGTCGGCGTGTGTGACTTACCCATAATGCATTTCGATTATCAGGAACAACAAAATGGCTGTTGATCTATTTCATGTGTTGAACAAACTAAATTTATCTCGTGTAACTTCTTCCAAAAGCATGAAGGTTTATAATTTGTTATAAAAGTCAGGCGTACGGCGTACAACATTTTCTTTTATAATTGGTGCCATTTTTAACAAGGGCACTAAATATTGAGGTAAGTACAGCAGGCTCAAGATAGGATCGAGCTGTGCGACCGCAGAGGGCGCCAGATTTCATAGCGTGCATTATTGTGTCCAAATTTCACCGACTACTCAAAACAATGAAAGATGGGGCGCACAAAAAAAATCGCATGTGGGATGGGCAATGTGTAAAACGCCCAAAATCTACCTTGTACTAGTGGAATTTAGTTTTTCTTTTGTATGAAACTGGTTTGTGTACGTGATCAGTACGAATTTAGCATCAAGATACCAGGCTCAAACCGTTGCATGAAAATAGTAAATCAAAAGCACTCCTTAACACAAACAATGGTTAACTTAAACATGTATATTGTGCCACTATTTATTAATTAGTTTACTTTGCAAGGTTTTACTAGTTTCATTATTAATGAAGTACATTTGAACCTCGTTGTACAAACCGAGAAATCGGTTTGTTATAACGAGATTTTTAACATGGCCGACCAACCAAGTAAGTCATTTACAAAAATTTGTTATAACAAAAATTCGTTATATCGCGGTTTGTTATAACGAGGTTCGACTGTACACTCAACCCTCGTTATACGGCCACTCTTTATACGGCATTTCGCTATTACGGCTTTAGGAAAGTATGGCACAATGTTTCGTAGATACGGCCAAAAATCGGGAAATTCCATAACGAATCAGGGGGAATTGCCCCTGATTCGTTATACAGCATTTTGCTTTACAGCCAACTTTTCCAGAACTTACCTAGGCCATAAAGCAAGGGTTGAGTGAATTGTATTCATAAATTACAAAGTCTTTACTCTTAAGTAAGAGAATACTTCGGCAAAGGCAGGTTTTTGCTTTTTATTCTATTCTTTCTATTTGTTTCCTCAGTAATTATCACAATTACGAGCCGAAGACTACGATGCAAAAACATTACTTTTATTTAATTTTACAGTAAATATCAGTAATTTTTTCTTAAAAATTACACGATGAAAAATTATTAGCAGCATAACCATTTTCAATCAATATAATTATTTGTAATTTACAGTGTAAGCTGTGTAGTCCAGACCTACACAGCTTAGACTATAGTTAACAACTAACACCAATCCTCTAATTACATCTGTATAAATAGTGCTGAAAGACAACAGAGTAATATGGAAAATTTTTATTTTATCTTATTTGTAGATGATTTATCTAGTTTTTGATACCCCAATTTTTGCATCATCCATTCACACGCTGTTTCAACCTGATGTACAAACTCTTCGCTTACTTCGTTCTGCCAATGGTTAACATCGAAGCTGGAGTTGCGGATGGTGCTGAAGAACTCTCCAGCAGCTTTATTCAGTTTGGGATTTTCTTCGGCATGCATGTGAGTTTTCACATAATTCAGCAAAACATCCTGGGAAATATTAAATCCCAAAAAGTTGTACATCTTGTTTGCTGTTTGCTGAGGGTTTTCAACAACGTCTTCGTATCGAATTCTCATGTAGATGTCTGCCGGCATTTGATTTCCCAGTTCGATTTCTTGACTTAATTCCGTGCACGCTTTTGTTGGCGTTTGTTCTTCGTCCGACCAAATTTTCGCTTTGACAACTGAGCTCAACATGGCTCGTGGATCTCGTACCAAATGGATAATTTTGAAGTCAGGTTCATCATTTTTATTCATCAGAATTCGGATGTCATCCATCTAGGGAAAAAAAACAATACCGTACTGTACTTAAAATTTTGGGCCCCCTTGCAGGATCGGATTTAGGCCTTGGCGCATTTGGCGCGTGCCTTGGGCCTCCGATTTTTAGGAGCCCAAAAATTCCAAAAAAAAAAATACAATTTACAAAAATTTACAAAAAAAATTATTAAGAAATAATTTTTTTCTTCAAAATTAAGATTTGGGCCCCACAAAAGGCTGTGGGAATGGTTCCCAGTCCGTAAAAATGCCTTTGCGGCCCAAAATTACAACAACAAAAAATTCAAAAATTAATTTT
>JAQIXU010002898.1:0-10515 GCA_034701245.1 Strigamia transsilvanica
CGGTTCGTTACAACGAGGTTCGACTGAATTTTAAAAAAGCAAAACAAATTCAACTGCAATTTTAAACGTTTACATTTTTGACGCTTTCCAAATATAAACTTTTGTTGATCGTTTAAGTTAAAATGAGAATATTTTGAAGGTGGAAAAGGATCTGAAACATTATTGAAAGTAGAATTGCCCATTATATCACTTAAGAAATGCAGATGGGCTTATGGAAGAAATTTAATTCATTCTTCTATTCTCTGCGCTGGATGGACCGAAGGGAAAAAGGATTCCTGCGAGGTAGTGATTCCATTGCTTCGATAGTTCATCGAAACATCTGTAATCTAAATACATTATTTGTGTTTGCAGGGTGACTCAGGAGGCCCATTAGTGTGGCAGGATAATCACAGATGGTATTTGATTGGATTAGTGTCGTGGGGTTACGGCTGTGCACGTCCAAATCATCCAGCCATTTACACGCGAACTGATTACTATTACGAGTGGATAAATTCAAAAACAAAAGGGGCCAAGTTTTGTACTAACACGTGATTAAAGTTTATTTCTGTCTCAATGTTTGCGCATTTTTTATTAGTATTACTGTTATTTACGGATTTGCTTCTTAGTGCCATCAGCCCATCACTTACTGTATTACTATGTTTGTATATGGTAGATGAAAATCCAAATTTGGCTTTTCTAGACAAATGCGTTTATAATTGATTTTATTTTGGTACGTACGTCACTTTTCCGCCTGAATGGGTGTTTAGATTACAGTTTGCAATGCAAACGCCCAAAATCTACCTCAAACAAGTGGAATTTAGTTTTCTAAATAAGTACATCTTTTCCAGAAAACTCGTGTGTTTACACGATCAGTTTTCTAGAAAAAAGAAATTCGGATTTTCGCTTATCTAGAAAACTGTGTACTTGTGAACATGGTAAATGTAAACATTTATTTTAGTATTTTTGGGCAGTTATTTTAGTCATTTACATGTTAAATGTAGTTGGTTTGATCAATTTAGATGTTGTAATTCAGTCGTTTTGGCCAATTGATACCCGCGCACTAAAGGATACCGCGTTTCATCGGATACACGCGCTCAATGAGAGCATTCATGGTAGATATGTATTTCTCTCCCATAATGCTCCCAATTAATTCTTACAGTCAGATACTTTTTTCTAGCCACAGATTCGCATTCCTACATTGCCAGCTTCCAAGATATTCACACAACATGGTGAGTGAGTTGACTTAAAATCTTCAAAAGAAAAGTTGACCTAAAAACATAAAGCAGAAATGTGTCAAAAGAATTAAAATTTCTTGGTTACTAATAACTTATTCCTTGCAATAACACTGTAAGGGTTGCTTTAAAAAGGAAAGTCATTGTGTGCAAAAGATACAGTTGCGTCAAACTAACAAGGAATTTCAATCTTCTTACGAAATGGCATGTGTGAGTATTTTGATTGGTTCTAAAAAGTTGTAATGTATGTCTTAATATCAACCAAGCTATTGTTCCATGAATTTAGATCATGAAGATTTTATTTACTTGCATATTTATTGTGAATTTGCTGATTGCTGTCCATGGCAAAACCCAAGAGATAGGATCAAGTAAAGTTGGCCAACCCAAATTGGATGTTGGAAACAACATTGATTATCCAGTGGAAGGCAGAAGTTTTATTACTTTACAAAGTTTTGTAAACTTTATAAATTCATTACAAAATATGACATTTCCTCAAATCCGGTTACCATTTTTTTAGTCCAGTACTGGTATTTGTTTGTTCCTTGAATAGTTTATGTATAAATTTTAATGCAACAACTAATAAAATGTGTTAAATCTTAAGTTTTGAGTTCATTTTTAAAACTAGGCTGTTGGTCAAGGTTTCTTCTCACTTCCACAATATTTGCCAAAGACTTTTTTCCACCCTGTATGTGTGGGTTGCAGTTATACAAGTAATGCCATTGTGAGATTGAAGTAAAATGATGTTGCAATGCTTGTGGTAGAGAATTTTGGGGCCAAATGTCCCTGGGCCAATTCCTAAGGTAGGTTTCCCAGCACTGAGATTACTGCTTAGAAATCTTAATACCCAATGAGCTAAACTTTAATTTTGCCAGTTCAAACTGCTTTGCTATCTCCAAACGAGACAATAAATAATTCCAGCTCCATGCAACACAATAACAGCTTCACTAATCACTTTTATTGCATTTCTAAATTTGTAAATGTCAATAAAAACAAGGAAGTTGTTACTTGTCAGTTATACATTGTATGATAAAGCTGAACGGACCGAACAACTCGTACGTGGAATTCACCAAACCAGTGCCGTAAGCCCGTAAGTCCTACAAATCAAAGCTAAATCAACGCTGGTGTGAACCAAACTCATGTGCAGTTTGGTGTTCGGCCTCCTCCGTCGGCCTCCACTTTTTGTACTTTTTCTTGCTAGTCTTAACCAGTCGTAAAAGTTACACTCAATCTTGTTATCTTGTTGTTGTATTGATTTGTTTTTCTTACTAGAATACAAGTATGAACAAATTGATTCTCGCTCTGATTTTAATGAGTTTAATCAGTGTCTACTCGCATCCTCAAACAAACTCAAGGGGCAGCAGTGAGAGAAATGATAGAAATGATAGAAATAGATATCGTTCCCACAGACCACTAAACAACATTATGGCTCAACGAAGCAGAGTTCGAGGTTTTGGCAAATTTAAGTAATCTTAATCATGTATTTATACACTCAACAAACGTGTGTCACCATTTTATTATGTATGCTTACACTTATGTGCAAATAAACTTGAATACCGTGTAATTCTTGTTGCGTTTTCTACAGTTGACAATCGAAAATGGCACTCTACAAGTAGTTGAACATGAAATGCACAACATTAACTGAACATTACAAGAAAAGCTAACTACTAAGAATTCTGTTGTTTGAGTTGTGCTGCCACCGTGTATCAAGTGAGTTAAGCTGCAGCCAAAATCCTTATTTCATTTCCATCCCACTGTTCGTCAAGGATCAACGTACGAGGTACGAGGTGAGGCTGTTTTTGTTACAATACAATTTTTTTAATTGAAGAAGTTTACAAATTTCTGGAATTTCCTATGCAAAGTTAGTCGAGTTTCTTATTCAAATATAAACATTGAATGTTTGACCCTACGGTCTGGAAGTGATCCAAATTCCTGACTTTGTACAGAAATAGAACAAGTTTTGCTCGCTTATCCAATTCATCCATTCATTCATTCATTACGGCCAAGTATGAGAGTAACTCGCATCTTTTGTCTTCTCATCACGCTGTGTTTAAGAGGTTAGTGAATACTCGCCTAAATTTCAGGTTTTTGGTCTAACGGCGGTTTACGGTTTATTTACTAGATGTTTTATGCGAAACTTATTTCGCCGGACGGATAACGGAACTCGTGTCGGGCGAATGCCTCAACGAAAGGAAAATTGACCTGAAAGCAAGCTTAGATGAGTTCTTCGTTTGTCACGCTGGCGGCCTGCGTGACATTCGAAGGTTTTTTTGGGATTGCAAGATTGAAACAATTATGGTGGAAATGTGCACGTGAGTCAAATTCCAGTTCAATTGTGATTGTTTGAGGTCCATCTCGTGGCAGGAAGTTTGAAATGTTCACCTACTGTACTTGAAAGCGATCACGTGATAGGAAACTGGAGGCAGACTGATTTTAAATATTTACAGTTTTCTCTAAAAAAAAATCCTAGTTTCCTGGATAACCTTAATCACCGTGTGCCTCATTTTTTATTATTCTCCATTTTGTTGCTGCTTTAACTGCAGCTCGCATCATTGAGCTCTTCCAGCTGGTATGCATACAAAATAAGCGAGCCCATTGAAAATTAGTGCAATCGCAGTGCAATCGCAGTAAAATACAGCTGTGCACACAAACGAAATAAAATACCAAACTTTTGGTACCATACCATGCTGTAAATTATTTTTGTTAATGAGTTTACTGCTGTTTATTTACACTATTCTAGCATTATTAGGCCTAATATTGTGACCAGTTTTCGGTCACAGGCAACAAAACCCCACACGAACGTAAACTGTAAACTGTAAACTCAAAATGTTCTATTGACAAAACCTAAATTCGCCCCGTAATTCAAATACTGAATTCGGTCGGTTTGGTCAATTTAAACATTGAATTTTAGCGTTCTTGATCAATTTAGAGTTGCCAGCTAAGTGGTGCACGTGTGGACCATATAAAATTACCAACATTCTGTTGGTCAAGCAGTCTAAACCTTGGCACTGAAATTTTCACGCTTACGGAATGAGCTGCTAAGGCATTACCAATACTGTGAGTGACACATGGGCTGGGTATATAACCCGACTTTCCACAAACGTATCCCGGCCGTATATCAAGGGTTAGGTGTACTATAAATTCCTCGTGGTATGCGTTTGCAGGCGAGGCATTGACCGTATAGTATACAAGTAGAAGCTTCTGGTTCGTCGTGTAAAATTTAGAAGTTGGACCACTTGTCCAACTGGATGTACGCATGTAAAATAAAGTTCAAGCGTCCTTGGAGTCACCTTGGCTGGAGGCAGGTGATACCATGGACATGGTTATAAAATGGTGGCAAATGTAAGGGCAAACTCAGGATGATGAAGAGCGGAGCACTCAAGAAAGTGACCGTTGTGGGTTTCTAGACCAACCGGTCCTATGGTTGTGGCGTAGCTGGTTACAGCTGGGCTGAAGGAAAAAGGTGAACTGACTGACTTGGTGACTAAAGAGATAGTTTAGAGCTCTGTAGCCAAGAAGATGTGAAAAATGGCTAGAGAGCGAAGTTATATACCAAGAAACATGTGATCCAAGGGATCGAACTACTACAAGTATGTGAATATTAATGAAGGGGGAAAGAGAAAACATATAGAGCGCTAAATATAACCACATCTGTTCCATATGTGAACAGTAGGTCGATCTTAAAATAGATTGATCAAGTGAACGATAAGCACTTTAAAAGTAGCATAAAGGTGTGGCAGGTAACAAAAGATGGATCAGAATTGGGAAAAAGTGGTGAAAAAGAAATAATACAAAAGTAAGGGCGCTTGTGAAACCAACGCGCCTTAGTAATTCAAAATTAAATACAGGGTTTTTAACTACTCAAAACCCTTGGCCGTGACAGATGTTTCCATAAAAATTACTCTGTGATCAGGCTAGATGATAAACACTGCAGCAAGGTGTGAAGAGTCTCCCTGGAGACTAGGCACCCCTCTGGATCAGTGTTTCCCAATCTTTTGGAGCTGTGGAGCCCTCCAAAAGCATATGAATTTTCACGGAGCCCCTAATCATTGTGCGCGGAGCCCCTAATCCTATTTTTACATAGTTTTTTTATGTCTTTGAGGCATCTCGCGGAGCTCTTTGAGGTATCTCGCGGAGCCCTAGGGCTCCGCGGAGCACACTTTGGGAAACGCTGCTCTAGATCAAGCTCTTTCCAGGACCCACCTGTGCCTGTCTCAAGAAAGTTCCTTGCATATAAAAACTCATGTGGTTGTGAGAAAATATTTTTCAGACTTTAAGGAGTGCCAGACTCCAAAAAAGTGAAGAACCACTGGTCTAGAAGTAGCGGTACATTCAAATTTGAATTATCACTTTCAGACTTTGTAGTTACAAATAGACTCGAGTTAATCAGGCCCCAATTTTAACTCATTAACCCTCTTAAAAAAATTTTATTCCCTTAATTATGATTGGTTGTTGTATTGTTTATTAGGGCTTCCAATCCCGGTCATAATTTCCGATCCTGGGATTTCGGGATTACGTTTTATAACTCTCGGGATCCTGGGATTGATTTTCTCTGTTGAAAAAATTGGTTCTGTCATTATTACACTCGGTGGAACAAGAACGTCAAATATGGTGTTTTCGTTTGTATGTATAAATCCTGGGATTTCTGTACAGCAATGCCGGTATTTAGGGATTGCAAAAAAGGCCGGGATCCTGGGATTTCGAGATCCCGGGATTGGAAGCCCTATGTATACTTGTTAAACAGAAATAGTTTGGTATTTGTTTATTTATTTTAGGAAAAACTCTCTTAAACAATGCTTAACCCGATTTGAGGACAAATTAGGGACGTGTTTATCCCAAAAGCACAAAGAGGAATTTATGGATGAACCACTAACATCATTGTCCCGTGGTTTGGAGTATGTGTGTAACGACAACGGATTTAGAGTGAAAGGTACATGTCAATTCAACTCAAAGCTCAACCGAAATAAAAATTAATTTTCTGCTATCAAGAAATTGCCAACAACAACACCAAACATTGTTTGGAAAAGAAAAGCGAAGAAATCCGCCAGTGCAGTCAGAAATATGGCAACATCCAAGAAAAGTGGTTTTTACGGAGTTTCCGATCTAATACAAACTGCTAGTACGTCAAATGCTATGACTGTTGTTTGAATTGGTCCAATTAATTCTAGATTTTTTATTTCCAGCACCAGAGCTAAATGGGGAACTTGTGTAATGGACCACCTGGATGATTGTACAGCTACGAGAGAGATTGTGCGTGGGTTACTAGTTGCCATGATACATTCAACGCCGTGTAAAACAGTGGTTGCAAGAGAAATCACTGGACTTTCATCGAGTATCCAAATTTTTGCATCGAAATTTATGATTATTCTACCTATTTACATTTCATTCAAGATATAAATACTCTGTGGTAAATTTTAGACATTTATCATGGTTAAAAATATTTCTGTCAAATGTCGACTCAAAATAGATGGTTTTTTGGCGAACTAGTTACCACCTAATCTTTGCCTGACAGTTTTAGACTTTTTGTAATGTTTCAGAGGGTTTGTAACAATGCAGAAGACGCATTCGAAAAGTCTTTTTGATTGGCTTGTCTTGTGTTTTACAAACTTATGTTCATTTTATGTACCACGAGGAGAATAGCCGAAGACCCCAACCTGATTGAATACTAGAGAAATTCAGTGGTTATATTGGTGTATAAATAAATCCACTGGTTCATTCCATTACAATTTAATAGACTGGTCAATACATTTTAGCATTCGTATCCAAAAAAGGTGACGACAGTAACAACCAAACAATAGCATAACCATAACAACTATACAATAGTAGATAAATCTTAATTGTTCTCAATCAAAATACATACGTCATCAGTATAATCCCGCCTAAATTTTTTCGGTTGGAAAAAACGAAATGGCTCGGACTTCGAGGAGTCACTAGCCGGGAGGCGGGGTTATACCATTAAATTTGTCTAGTATTAAATAATGTTAAACGCATTGAAGAAGCTTACAAGTTAGTAGTACTAGTATTATAAACACATTGGTTAATGCAGAGTTGAGCTTGCTAAGCTTATGTTCTCTGTGAACTAGTAGGTTTGGTTGGTTAAAGTCGTTTCGTCGTTTCGCTTTTGTGATTCTGTTGGAGTCCCTGGTAAGTTAACAGTATGCGGGGGATCTGGGTTCAACTCCCGGCTAGTGACTCCTCGGAGTCCGAACCATTTCGTTTTTTCCAACGGAAAAAATTTAGGCAAGGATATACCATTGAATTTCTCTAGTATTAAATAATGTTAACCGCACTGAAGAAGCTTCGCAAATCGATTGAAAGTTATAGAGTGGGTGATAAAAATCATGGCTATCCAGAACCGAACAAGTTATAAATTGATCATTTTGTACTTACAGAATTACAATATCAGATCCAAAAGAAATCGAATAATAGCCGCAGTGGTGGAACTCCAAGCTTTTGGCCCCACTGCAAAAGATATATTAGGGCCCCTTACAGTATTACATTGTAGATACAATTCAAGGGAGGTTACTAATCAAGTGCTACCCTGCTAATCGTGGAAATACAGAATTTGTTTAAATATAGCTGTTCCCTTCCACTCTCACATCACTGCCCCACTGACATGTGAGCCCATAACAACTCTGATTAACGTACTGTTTCTACAGCAAGAACATCTGTTATGGCTCTTGTCACCAAACAACCAACCAACTTCTTTCAAGTCATCCAACAACCTCAATGTAACTGTCTTGCCAACAAACTTTAAAAAGATTGAAAAGCTTTTAAGAAAACTGGAGAAAATGGAAATTTTTCCTGACTATGGAAAAGAAATCTAATTATCTTTTTATTTAAATTGGTATTGATAATAAAATTAGATACCTATTTTTAGAAAAATGTTGAATTATGTAATGTCGATATTTCTGCTTCTTGGCATTTTAAAGGTTACAGGAAATAATTTTTGAAAATTGATCTTAGCAATTGGTGGTGTGATTGATGACGTCACAGATAGAGTTGGGTTTCGGGAATTTCCCGACGGGAATTCTCGAGAAATTTTCCAACTTTTTATATCATGCATCCGTACAGTGTCGAAATATTTTTATTAGCTAATAATGCTAGCAACCTGTTTTTGTGCACCTGCGACGTCATCAATCACACCACCTATCGACAAGGTTTCAAATGTTTCTTAAACTAAAGATGGCGTAAAATCCAACAATTTGTACCAGTTTAATCAACCAATACAAAATTCTAGGAACAATTGAACATGCAAAAGCAATTGTTTTGGCCTAATATCATAATGTTATTATGCTAATATTACGACGTAATGACATAAATAAACTGATGATAAAGTTTTAAAAATCACTTAACCTTTTTGTCATGGACATGCATTTTCAATGCTGTGGTGGTACCTAAAATTTTGAAATATCCCAATGCACTCAGGTATGCGGATCTTATTTTTCCATCTTCAATATCTATATTTTTCTCTATTTCTCTAAACAACCACACTTATGTTAATTTACCTGTGCACGCTCTCTTAGATCTATGTGTCTGATACCAGGCCGGTCTATTAGCTGGATTTGCTGCGTGCCCAACGCCCACGACTGTGGACGCTCACTACAAAAGGATTCAAAGGACCTGCACCTGCACACCAAACGCGCATTCAATCATTAACATCAAAGCTGTTAAAAAGCTGGTCGTGACACTTTAAACTTGACAAGTTCAAGATGTTTCATTTAATTGAGTCATAACACTTTAGTGGCAACAATCCCTGGCATCAGACGTGCTTCGGGATTAGTCGGGTCGACGATGGTCATCTTGTATCGACTCTCCTCGTTGTTTGTCATTTTATCACATGGCTAGTAGTAAATTCTCAAAATAATTTCCCCCCACACGATAAATGTTTACACATTTTGGACTAACTAAATGGTGCTCCACAACTTTCTAATTGGAAAATAATGCCTATCTTTAACAGTTTCAAAGATAGAAACTAAAAATCATTGAAACAATAGTGGTCACAGCCAATTTTGATTGTTACCAATAAATTTGGCACACTTCATTTAAGGTAAATACACTCAAACAATTTTCATACCTAGGCCCAATTTCTAGAAAATGGAAAAGATTATGCTTTGTGGGACGTACTGTATGTATCATATTTACTCATGTGAAAACAATAATGTTTCAATGAAAAGAATGAAAACAATAATAAAAAGAAAATATAAATTCATTAAATTATATACGTAAATTGTATAATTTATGTATCAATAAATATCACTTATTTATTTCATCTAAACTACTAGTAGAGTGACTAGCAATAGCCCGCCTCTCCTGCCTTTAGTCTCCTTTCCTTTTGGAGTAAGTTACAAACTAACAACGTCAACCCGCAAATGAATTTCTTTTCATGCGCTCGTACACTGCCACCATTTTATTCAGTCAAGGTCAATCCTAGGACAATGTTCGATTAACTACAACATTGGTTGGACAAAAACCCTGTGTAAATATATAAATCGGTTGTATTCACGGTGAAGTGGATTTCCTGTGTGCCCTCGACGAAGGTCGCACAAAACTAAAGGGATTTCTAGACCTGCACTGCGCTGCGTATAGGCATTTAGTTATAGTAATCAAAAAGCAATTCGTAACAAATTTATTTAGAAAACTGAAAATACAAGTGCAACAAAATCGTACCCGCTTACTAACAGTTAAAAACACCGTTTGGTACACTTAGAAGATATGCTCAAGTGGTTGGAGGCCAATTATGTGCTGGGCAAGGTACAGCCTAATGGGGTGCAGAGAACGACTCAGTTCACTCCAAAGGTATGGAGTTGTTACTGGCTACACCGTGCTGACCAGCCTACAACCACTAACGCCATGGAGTCATGGCATTTCCGATTCAATACCTTGGTTGTTGGCAAACGTGTTGGAGTATTCAGAATGCTGCAAGTATTACAGCACCTGCAAGCCGGTACAGGGCCTTCGTTTGAAACAATACACTAGAAAAAATATTGGTGTCAAAAGGTGTAAGCTTACACTTTTATAGGTGTAAAACGCTTGGCCCTATTTAGATACCTTTTTGGTGTTACATTACTAAACCTTCGTTTAAAACCATACACTAGAAAAAATATAGGTGTCAAAAGGTGTAAGCAATACACTTTTATGCTTGTTCACCTTGCCGGTGTTATGATACACCCTTAGCCCTAAAAATCTCGTTTCTTCGAATTTTCAGGATTCGAGGAAACGAGATGTACGGAAACAAACCAACCTCACATGATTGAGGGAAATTGCAGCAACCTTTCCGTGTTTCAAAAGCTATAGCTTTTGTTAG
>JAQIXU010002899.1:0-10512 GCA_034701245.1 Strigamia transsilvanica
ATATTTCATGAATAAATATGGCATTTACATTTTTGCATGCAAACAAAATTAATTTTTACTCCGAACTCGTGTGGGTCATATACATTTGTATAAATGGCTTAGAGTTCGATTCAACTGTAACACATTGCAATAAATTTTGCATTGTTTGAATGGGCAGCTGCTTAGTTTTCTGCATTTTTCGATGGATTTTGGTGTGTAATTGAGTGTTTTGTTTCTTAATTAGTTAATTTTTTTCCCATTATGGGAAATGTTTAGTGTTTATTTCTTATTTTTCCGTTTTTTTGATGTATTGTACTTTTTTCTTTGCTGAAGTTTAATTTTAATGAATCACTAATCGTTGTCTAAACATGCTAAACAAGTTAGATTGGACAGTGATAACTTGATTTGTATATAAGTTACTGTGAATCCTCTCATTGTGCACACCCGCACAATCGGCAAAATGAAGTTTCTCCTCGCGCTGTATTATTTTTATAATTAATTTATTTCATATTGCATAATTATACATTTGAAAGGGGGCTTTCCATTTCTTCCCCATTTAATCCTTCCAAAAAAGATATATACGGTATTGCAATTTCACCAATATTTCTCCTATGCCTAAAGCATGAATATACTGCAGCACATGCTCTATTGTGAACAAGAAAAAGTGTTTATAGCGGAGCACACGCTGCAGTCCCAGCTAGATGACTTCAAGTTCAGACTCGTATGGGGCGTCTGTGACATACGATGGCCACTTCCACAGTCCCACATGCTCAACAAGCTTGGAGCTGCCGGTTTAGATGTCCTGAAAATCTTGAAATTGCTGTCTGGAGCTGTGAAATTGCGAGTCGTTTTCGAAAAATCCAGTATTCGCCTGTTGAGAAGAATAATTGCAGATCATGCGATTTCATGGTCTCTCGATTTTCAATGCACATTGAATGCAGTTCTTGGCTGCCTTGTCCCACAGTTGGTATAGTAATGTTCAAAAGATGTATCTCATAGACGACACAAGTGAAATTCTCTGTTTTGAATGAAACAATGGAGAATTTGTCTTTCAGTCTGAATGCTGCAAATCTGGCAACATTAATTTATGAAATCGCTAATTTAACAGCCATTAGCACACAAAAGCGACATTGGAAAATTGCAGCAATTACGCAAACAACCTTGCCATATGGGAGTGGTTGTTTGCGTCGTTTGCAGTTAAAGCTTTTGTCGAAGTTGATATGGACAGTGGGGCAAGGCAGCCAGGAAATGCGCCTCGGAACATCGGGTTCCTGTGGAATACTGTCCACTGGACCTTTTGAATATCTGACAGAATTTAACCACCACAGAGAAGTTTCAAGATTTTTGGGACATCTACACCGGCAGGTTCAACTTCGGCAGAAGTGGCCGTCCCATAACGCAGATTTTAGATGGGAACGAATAGGCATTTTTAGCAAATGAAATTGTGCATTAAAAGTTCATGCTCAACACTTTATATATAGTATTTATATTTGTCTTGGTTCATTTCTGTAGTAAATGCTTGTCTGTAAGAAAGAAAAAAAAGGGAGTATAAAAGTTGGATTGAAGACCATGCTTAATACAAACAAGCAATCTGCTCAGTACATAAATCCGGCCCTGTTTATAGACATGCACCCTCGATTGGAAAAAAAAAAAAAAAAAAAAAAAACACATTCAATACGTAGGCCAATAGCGCACCAATTGTTCCTTTCCACAACGTGCCAATATCCGCCATTGAAATAACAATAAGTAACGTTTGAAAATCGTTGCTGTGGCAATGCGAGTCATAATACACAACAGAAAAAACCTAAATTTGTTAGAATTTGTCAGAATTAGACGAAAATTGTGAAAATTTGTGGAAATTTTAGAAAATTTGCGGACAGTTTTGAAAACTTGTGGAAATTTATCAAAAATTTGATAAATTTGATTAACTTAACTGATTTGTTAAAAAAAGTACAAAATATATATGTTTACAGTATATTATATTTCTATTACTTTTATTGGTTTTTGTATTTGTACAATCAAACTGGAAACAAAAGTATTTTGTAAATGATGGTAATACATTTTGGCATCAGCACTTAGACAGTCTTTAATGTCTTCAATCGTGTGTTTAAAACAACTACGTTGCGTGTCCAAGTCCCTAAAAATAGAGACGAAAATAATAAAAAGTGTCTCATGTTCAATTTTGATTACAATTTAGTGTTTTCTTTGCGTTTTGTAATTTATTTTACGTGCAATAGGCAGTGACGGCATCTGCCTGTTGCCGTCCGCTTAATCTTGTCGATTGTTTGCGTCTGTTTCCCACTCGAACTTCGATGACAGTATTCTGTGTGTGACAGCAAAAACCCTGTGGTTGCGGGTTTTAGTAAGACCGCGCAATCTCAGGTTTTTCCTTCACTTCGATTCACCGCGCGCTTTAATTCCTGAGAAAATAGTTTATCTTGTTGCGATAGGATATTACTGAAATTACTATTTGTTAACATGATCTTTATTTTATTTTTGTGTTAATTCAAGTACCGTAGTCATAATACAGGCTGAAGGTAAACTCGCTTATTCTAGTCATTGCCAACCGTTTAAAATGGGCAAATTTTGAGAATACTTTAAGAGAATGGCGTATTAATCGAGGAATATTATTTGTAAAACCTGTGCACCTAATGTCTGACTTGTTTTAATTTTAGAACAAGTTCATTTTCGATGTGGTTGAGCAGACATTTTCTGTACTCAGTTTGAAGTTTTCGTTATATTTTAAACTACTAAATGAAGTCGGTGCAGTCGGTGTACATTTCCGTGAAGAAATTCTATTTGAAAGCTGAACTGAAAGAAAAGAGAAAACAGAATCAAGGTAAACTTTCAGGCTAAATTAACCCTACATAACAATTAAAGATTCAAACTGCGCATCTGCTAACATGATTTTCTAATTCCCATCCTTAGTTGGCCTAACATTAGACTAAAAATGCTAAATAATTTAAATGAACAACAATGTACCAATTTTCAAGGTAGAGGGGAGTGGTCAGTTTCCCTGCTTCCCCTCCCCCCCTAGAACCTACTAGTTCTATTCTTACAAGTTTCACAACTAGAAATACTAGGCGCATTCATAAAGTCATTTAAACTTGTCTATATTTTTTAAACCAGTCTAAATGTCAAATTTAACATGTAAAATCGTACGTTTAGACTGGTTTAGAAAATTTAAACAAGTTTAATTGACTTTATGAATGCGCCTAGTATTTTAATCAACGAGTCAATGTAATGGCTCATTATAACCGAGGATTTGGACATCTAAATCCAACTTCATTTCATAACCAACCGTTTGGAATAGGAAAAAAATTAAACTTTTAAACTTGATTGTTTTAAGAAATATTGTTTATAAAATGTGTGTATTTAATATTTGATTTGCTTTATTTTCAGAATATTCATTTTCGACGTGATTGTGTGATATCTTTTTGATCAGCATAAAGTTCGTGCCAGCTTGCAAAACAAACAGTTTCTGCATTCAAAATGGAGAGAAAACAACGGCGTTTCAGTTGCAATCTGTGCGATTATTCTTGTTCATCTTATTCGCAGTTGAAGAGTCACATGCTTAAACACACTGGTGAAAAGCCCTTCAAATGTGAAGAGTGTTCACTTTCCTTTAGGCTTAAAGCACAATTGACTGCTCATGTGCAAGTGCATACAGGAAAACAATTCAAGTGCCATCTTTGTGCCTTTTCCTGTAATCAAAGTGGGAATTTAAAACAACATATTTTAACTCACACAGGGGAAAAACCCTTCAACTGCCATCTTTGTGCTTATTCATGTAATCAAAGTGGGAATTTAAAAGTACATATTTTAACTCATACAGGGGAAAAACCCTTCAAGTGCCATCTTTGTGCCTTTTCCTGTAATACCAGTGGGAATTTAAAAGTACATCTTTTAACTCATACAGGAGAAAAACGATTCAAGTGCCATCTTTGTGCCTTTTCCTGTAATACCAGTGGGAATTTAAAACGACATCTTTTAACTCATACAGGAGAAAAACGATTCAAATGCCATCTTTGTGCCTTTTCCTGTAATACCAGTGGGAATTTAAAACGACATCTTTTAACTCATACAGGCGAAAAATGATTCAAGTGTCATCTTTGTGCTTATTCCTGTAATGAAAGTGGGAATTTAAAAGGCCATATTGCAACTCATACAGGAGAAAAACGATCATAGTGGGAGTTTAAAACGACATATTTTAACTCGTACAGGAGAAAAAAGATTCAAGTGCCATTTTTGTGCTTATTCCAGTATTACAAGTGGAAATTTTAAAGAAACATTTGACCTTCCACGGTCTAAAAAAACCACTCATGTGCCATTTATGTGCTTATTCGGAAAAGTTGGCAGTAAAGCAAAATGCTGTATAATGATTAACGAATCAGGGGCAATTCCTCCTGATTCGTTATGGAATTTCCCGATTTTTGGCCGGATATCGAAAATATTAGGCCGCGTATCAAAATTTAGCCATGTGCTCAAAAATGGAGAAAACTTAAACTACTAGTAATTCTGATGTAATAATTATTTATATTTATTCAGTTTGTCTTGGGGTCAATGCTCCTAGTGCACATTTTCCAATGCAGGAGTTGTGCCCATTGAGATCAATTTATCTGTCATACTGTTCAAGCATAGCATATCTGGGTTGCTCGGCATTCACCCTGGGAAGAGGCAGCAAGCATGGCCCAAAATTCATGAAACTGAAAATTTGTTCGAATTTATCTTTTCCACAAAATAATACAATTTTAAAACATTTCATAGATTTTTGTAATTTAAATTGTGTTATTCTTTTTTCTTATGTGTATAGCTCATTTAGTACTGATAGTTTAGCTTTAACAATTTTTAATTAGATTTTAATAACAATTATATTGAAAATTTTATTTCATCGACCAGTAAGATTTTGACTTGATTAATAAAAGCTTTTGTATGTTTTATCGAAGCAAACTCTCCATTATTTACGTTTAGAGCACGTGGGTGCAGTTCTGGAAAACCCTTTCTATGGATTGGTATTACAGTCGGACCTCGATAAGCCAACCCTCCCTAAGTCGAAAACCTCCCTATGTCGAATTACTTGTTAATCCCCTACATGCAAGTGGGTGGTTGAGTTGAAGCTTGTCTGGCCCATAATATATTGTCATACAGTATATAAATTTATTCAAGAAGAAGGAAGAAGTGGCCTCTTGCTTTATTAGGGCGCCACATACGTACATTGCAAGTGCCTTTTCCATTTGTTAAAATGTCTCTTCCCTTTTTGGCAATCATGTACTCTGTAGCTACACAAGAAGATTGATTAACCCGTGCCAATTAGACCGTTTTCCCTAACTCGAAAACTCCCTAAGTCGAATTTTTTTTCCGGTCCCTTTAAATTCCACTTATCGAGGTCCGACTGTATATTATTAACAAAGGCGCACATTGAGCAAAGATGGCTTTTGCTCGGTTCAAGTACAAGTCCACGGTTCCATCTTTCTTCTTCTTTAGTCTTGTCAATTCGGCCGGTGGTCTGACTTGGATTTCAAGACGGAAGTTTAAAAAAAACAACTAAGGAGCTCTCCCACCCATCGAATTGACAAACCGCTTCAAGACAACTGCATTGGCATTAATAATTTCAAATGTCAAAAAGAATAACACTGGATTGTATATCTGCATTGCCGAAAACACCATTGGTTCAATATCACGTTTTACAGAGTTTACAAAAATAACTTTAACCTTCCTCGCACATTAAGCTGCTCCCGGGAGGAACCTGTCGAGGGTTTTAGACCTGCGCCTGTTAATGCCTGGATGGATGTGCAACCAATCGATTTTGTGCTGGTAATTCAGTTTTTGAGTGGTTTCCATTAAACCCCAGAGGGCGCCACTCTCTCTCACGTCAAAACAAGCCTTTTGGAAGAAATATTGAAACTTGCTAGGTTTTTTTATTTTATTTTAATTACTTTTGCTAGCATTTGAAGGCCCACTTTATCCGCTTCGCGTTCAAGCAATTGGTAGTATGGCAGATTTAAGAAAAGCTTTTTTCATTTTAGTCTTCATGTAATGCGCAAGCAGTTTAGAGCAATTGGAATATCTTTAAACTTGAAAAATTTTAACCATCGACACCGTAGTATTATCAAGGACTTGGTATTATAGATTGAATTTTTATTTGTAATCATTCTACACAATTAATGTTGTATATTATGTGCACTAAACGCATTTGGCGCCACTGATGAATAGAGGGCGCCAGTGTAGGGATAAAACGATCCGCATACGTCAGGCACTCAATCAGTAACCTTGTCAGATGCCGATCCCAATTGACCAATTCAAATGTCACAAAGTGAAAACACAGATTCTCATTTGGTCGCAAAATGGAGTTTACACTAGCTGCCCCTTGGCTCGAACGTGCAGCCTTGATCAAAGTCGCTACTAACATGTGGAAATGTAACTCGGATATCCATTATATGAAGTACTACACTGATGAACGCGGCGACCGTTTGGTACACTGGAGTCAAATCGTTAATTCAACTAGATCAAGATTGCGTAAGTTGGTTTTACCTCCAGTTTCGAAACTCGCGTTGGATGAAATTGTGACAAGCGTTAACTGTCTTCTTGAACGCGCACGTGGTTATGGCTTTGTCAAGCTGGTCAAGTGCATTCAGCACGTGGAGTGGACACAGCACGGAAATATCGACGAGACAAAATCGGCACGAATGTTATCAACCGCCGACAAACTGTTGACTCGAAACGAAAGATTGTCGATAGCTTGCGCGTTTTGTATCAGAGATCAAGTGGAACGTTATTGGCGAAAGTCTCCCGCAGATTTCACCCATGATGACCGTGAGGAATCGTTAATTTTAGACTTTTGGGCCGAAGTCATGAAGTCTGAATTGGACGGTCAAGGGAATGTAAGTGAGGAAAAAAAGCTTGCCATGTTGCATTACTCGTTGGCCCGCGATAACGTAAGTGCGGTGAAGTATTTGTTCTCGATTTCTACGGGGGACGAACAAATGGAATGTTTGGATTACTGTTGGAATAATGTATTGCCACTAAAACGAACCATTTATTTTTTGTTATCTAAGACGAAAGAGCAGATGTTGGATAATGCTTTCGCACTGCATGGCGAGTTTCTTTTAATTATTTTGATTCAGGATTGGGCGTATGTGGATTTCTTTTCGATCGTCTTTCAACAGTTTTGTGCATTGCGGTCTGATCGAAACTTTGCGTTTTTATTTAATTATGTGGCGAGGCAGATATTGACGTACCCTAATGACGGCAGGTTTAAGGCGTGTTTCAAGAACGTGTGGACGACCAGTTCGCTAGAATCGAGAGCTGATTTTCTTCATCGCGAACGTAATTACGGCGGCGAGTGTGTTAGTTTGTTGCGCAAGGCTAAAGATTTTGCCAGTCTTGATTTGATGCTGGAGAGTTTAAGTGAAGAGGATAGGAATTATTTTATGAAACGGACGACGTACTAAAAAAAAAATCACATTTGAGAGTTTTGTGTCAATCGGGATTGCGAAGTAATATTGGCCGAATTTGAAAACTGTCGATTTACAAAGAAAATAAAACGTGAATTTTTGTTCTACGAAGAGTTTTATTTCTTTTATTAATAGTTCTTTCTCTTTCGTGGACATAAATCTCTCCAGGCACGTCCGATTCCGTACGCCTGTAACTTGGTGCATATTCATGGTCATGAATGTGTCCACTTATTCCTTCTGTAGTATCAAAATGCCCAGAATAATTCGGCATCTTTGGAAAACTTTTGTCGATTTTTGAGGGCACCTGCGTTTCTTCCATTTCTGGTAGCACATGCCTTTCGCCGACCGAATGCTCAACAGCTTGCATGCCCCCCTGAAAGTGTGCCCCCATTTTATCCATTTCGGCCGAAACCCTTTTCTTCTTGCTACTAAAACCTTCAAACAGTCCTTTCTTCTCGGCAATCTCAGCGGCTAATTTCTGCTCAATTTCCTGACGGAACTCGCCGTTGTCTTCGCGGGGGTCATGTCTGGGCAGTGGTGGACACTTATTTTCCGCTCTGATTCGAAGCGCTTCCGGGAGGAACCTGTCGATACAGTTAGACCTGCGCCTGTTAATGTCTGGATAGATGTATAACCACTCGATTTTGTGCTAGTAATTCATTCCTTGAATGGTTTCCACTCGACCCCAGAAGGGGCTGCTCTTTCTCACATCAAAACAAGCAAAAAAGATAGATTAGGTAAAATATAAACATATAAAAACACTTTGTTTTTTCAAAATGATTGCATTCCTCCTGAATCTAATGCATAAAAACGGAAGTTTTCTACATAAAAAACAAATCCCATGCCTCAAAATGCAATTTTTTTAACTAAAAAAATTATTTGACATCAAAAAATGTAATTTTTGCAGAAAGGATGCTAATACAGTATTGTAAATAAAAAATGTGTGCGTTTTTCCGCTCAAAAAGTCATTTTACACAAAAGAAATGCATTTCTTGCCGAAAATTGAACTAAAACGCGTTCTTGGCATTGGTTGCGGGTTTTAGTAAGACCTCGCAATCTCAGGTTTTTCCTTCACTGAGATTGACCACGCGCTTTAACTCGTGAGAAAATCGTTCATCTTGTTACGAGAATTGAAGTAAGATAGGATATAACTGAAATAGCTATTTGTAAACACGATCTTTATTTTATTTTTGTGTTAATTCAAGGATCTCTGGTATACAGTGCCGTAAAACAGACTGAAGGTACACCCGCTTATTCTAGTTCTTATTTAACAGTGTTAAGCCTAATATTCAGCTTAGGCCTAATAATGCTAATCAAATGAAAGAACTCGTACCATGCAGAGGCGTAATTTCACATTTTGGGCACTCTTGCAAAAATATTATTGGGCCCCCTCTTATTTTTAGGGGCCCACATCTTAAAAACTTTAAAGAAAATTTTTTATTGTGGAATTTTTGGGCCCCTAAAAATAGAAGAGAGCCCTATGACCGGTAACAGTGGCGCCCTCACACGGTGGTGAGTATTAACCAGGTAGTCGATGACACTGGCACTGGAGTTTTTTTCTCATATTCATATCCAGTTGCACTGATATTTAGGTTAGTAGAAATTAAAATTATGTATGTATTTACAAACACACACAGGGGTACATATTTAAAAGTTTTAGTTGGTTTTTTGAAACATTTAAACTTTTAAAAAAATTCACTACAGTTTTACAAATTCACTGAATTTGCGGAATTTCAGTTTTTTAACTTAATCTGCAATTTTGAATAAAGATCCACCAAACATTAATTTAAGTGAAAATTCTCTAAATTTTCACAATTTCAAACAAAATTAACTGAATTTACATAATCTCGATTAAAAATTCACCAAATTCCCAGTGAAAATTAAAGAATTTTATCAAATCTGGATTAAAATTACCGAATTTAGGCAAATTTTGAATGGAATTTCGCATGAAATTGTGGAAATTACCAATTTTTATATGTTTTCTATCTTTAAATAATAAAAATTTGAATTGATTAAAAAATGAAAAATACTATTTTACTGATTTATGGCCAAATTTCTCATTTACTTCAAAATTTCACATTTTTTTACCAAAAAAATAACAATTGTTTACAAAAAATACACACTTGTTTACAAGATTTAACTGGCACTCAAATAGTTTTTCTCACTGGCCCCTAGGGAAGCTAGCACATGCGCAGTAAGCCTTGGTATCTGTGGGAGGGACTACAGGTTTTGTCAGGACCCCTTGCAAACAGTCGTTTCACATTAACTTTTTGTCAGAATTGAGGTAAGGTGTGACGTTACTGAAATTTTCTTGTTTGTAAAAACACCTAGTGGAGCATTAAGTGACCGCTTTTCATCAATTCCCAATACACTCAACCCTTGCTTTACGGCCTAGATAGGTTCCGGAAAAGTTGGCTGGAAAGCAAAATGCTGTATAACGAATCTGGGGCAATTCCCCCTGATTCGATATGGAATTTCCCGATTTTTGGCCGTATATCGAAAATATTAGGCCGCATATCAAAATTTAGCCATAATGGCACACGGCCGTTATGGCAAAACGCCGTATAAAGAGTGGCCGTATAACGAGGATTGAGTGTATTCGACTTGACAAGTGATGTATTTATGAACCAGAACTGCTTTTGTCGTCGGAAGGATGCACCTTCTGCTGGTTTTTTTTCTTCAAGTTTTTTTTTAATTTACCGAATTTACCGGTAAATCTCACTCAATTTACCGGTAAATTTACCGTTGTGTATTGGATGCCCTATCTAAATCCAACTTCATTTCAGAACCAAGTGTTTGGAATAGGAAAAAAATTAAACTTTTAAACTTGATTATGTTAAGAAATATTGTTTATAAAATGTGTGTATTTAATATTTGATTCGCTTTATTTTCAGAATATTCATTTTAGATGTGATTGTGCGATATCTTATTGATCAACATAAAGTTCGTGCCAGTTTGCAAAACAAACCGTTTCTGCATTCAAAATGGAGAGAAAACAACGACGCTTCAGTTGCAATCTGTGCGATTATTCTTGTTCATCTTATTCGCAGTTGAAGAGTCACATGCTTAAACACACTGG
>JAQIXU010002900.1:0-10504 GCA_034701245.1 Strigamia transsilvanica
AGAGTGCACAGTTTTAAATGCGTCTTTTGTTTCTTATCTTACATATGTTCCACCGGAATCGATTGAATTGCGCGACATTTTTAAATATCTCGAATTTGCTAGAATGCCGAGATAAATTCAGTTACTGGAATAAGTTTAGCAAAAAAATAAAAAAAATCAATATCAATAAAATATAATTGTGTTCCTTCAATGCTGTACGCCAGAAACAACACAATTACACACACATGATGTAACCTAATTCATAGTTTCAAAAGAAATCAAAAATGAAAGCGTGCAAATATTGTTATATCAAATAGCACGTGAAAATGTAAACAAAACTATTTTCGGTTCGATTAATGATATTTCGAAATGGATAAATGTAGAGAGATAATCGAGCAAAATTTATTTGATGTTGCTGACGGGAGTAATACACCGGTACAGTTTTTAATTTAGATTTTAAAATGCATTTACACGTTACGAGTTAAAAACGAATTACATTTCAGTATGACTTAACTTATTTAAAGCGAGCTGTTGACTCGGTTGTTACTCGATTTCAGGGCCTAATGAAGTACGATATATTTATTAAACTCATAAATTTCCATCCTGTTTTGACATTATTTTAAAGGAAATGTGTGGATGATTCAGACGCTGTGGCAACATGCAAAGAAACTAAATCGAAAATTAACGAAAAGAGGTCTCAAGTATGTATGAATAAAAACGAATTATAATTTTGTATATTTAAAAAACAATCATGTTTTCAGAAGTGTAATAAGCGCCCAGTGTATATTGTCTTTTCAGCTGAAGAAAAACAGTTAAGAAAACTCGCAGTAATTATAATTTTTGCATTTAGATTTATACAGTATATGAAATTTTGTTTTAAATTAATTTTGATGGGAAAAAAGCAAGAAACTGATCCAAGCCGTTGTTGTTGTTATCATTTTCAAACTTCTAAAAATCAATGCCCAACTTCATCACCTGTTATTAAGACTAAAAAAGATAAAAACGAGCATCAGGTGTGTCAGCGAGTAATGTCAATTTCACTTAACAATTGGCTGCTTCTAAATCTTTTAAGGCTCTTGAAATCTTTATTCTTCACGTCTAGGAAACCCAACCCAAGTGTAGCTCGTCTAAAGAAGAAATCCAGCCACAAATTTGCCATCTGTGTTGCAGGCAGCGATTTCCAGAAGTGCAACCGCGTGATAAATACAAAATACCTTTCACAAATAAAGAATACTGCGAAGAAACATGCAATTATGAAAACAAACTTCCTTTCTCTGAACCAACAGTACGTTTGAATACATATATTTATAACAAATCGCATATACCCAAGCAGCAAGTAATATTGGTGGTATGAAGAGCCAATACATGGTTTCTTGATTCTGTGTTGGCGTATATCGCTGGTGTGTAACCAACATATTTCCTTATTATGCATTTTCCAATATTTTTTTTAAATATTATTGTATTTTAAATGTTGGAACCATATTTGAATTCTGTATAGATAGGACATATATTGGCACTGTGTTGGCTATACCGCCAATATTTTTTATTGGTCCAACATAAACAGTCAATTAAAAACCAACATTGGGCCAATATTACTTGCTGCTTGGGTACACAACTGATGTTTTATTTACTATTTTATTAAAGCAAGAATCTGTTTCACCACCACCACCTAAGTTTTGTCCATGTTTGTGTAAACTGCAACAATGCCATCCTGTTTTTATTGAACATGAAGTTCTGGCAGAAATGAAGAAATGTAAAATCCCGAAAGAGTGTTGCTCCACTTTACCACCATCAGATGATACATTTTGCGATTTAAAACTGTCCAATAACGACGTTCCAGCAACTGATGTGACCACAGAAGACTGCAAACAATGCAGTTCATCTGACTCTGAATTGTGGAGTCATTACATGCCAGTTTTGGAAAATCTGAAAGCGAAACAACAGTCCACAACTGATGTTGTTATTCTGATAGGACCGGAAGAGTTCTTTGCACATAAGTTATAGCAAAACAAATGTTTGTTTTTATTGTTTTTTTTTAAATAAAAAATAATAAATAACTTTTGCAGAGTGGTGCTTTCAGCTTACAGCGAGTATTTCCGCTATCGTCTCTTAGAGAGTGATCGTCATTGCTTTGACATCACAGCTGAAGGTGTAACTGTTAAAGGATTTCATTTAGCGATAAAATGGATGTACAGTGGGCAAGTGGAAATGACAGAAGAAAACATTGGACATCTGTGGACTGTCGCCAAACGCTTGGGAATCAGACGTCAATTATTAAATTGCCTCGTGTTGCTAATGACACATTGAAAATTGTGGTAGTAAAACTTTTCATCATCTTCTTCTTCAGGTCTATGCAAATTGTGCAAACAACAGCTGCGAAAAATGATCCGTCAGCATGGCAAAGAGATAGTGGGAAAACTTATTGGTGATCAGCAAGGAGACGACGACGATTGCGCAGTTGTGGTTTTAGAGGATGAGACAAAATGTCGACAAGAAAAACACTCACGTGGTAAAACCAGAGCGTATGCCAACGTTAAACTTTTACTTAAATGTGGAGATTTCGTCCATTGGAGTCCCAATCAAATGACTCGGTTTTTGTCACACAATAAACTACAAGTTAAAAGGTTAGATTTAATTGATATTTTGCACCACTGGCGGATCAACATTCAATTTTTTACCAAAAACATCCAATGTTTGACAAAAGCATTCAATTTTTGGATCAAAAACATTTAATTTTTGTATGAAAAATTGAACAAAAATGGCCACTTCACCTTGACACTGACTTCACTATGAAGCATCCACACCAAACAAAGTAAGCAAAAGCAGAATTGTGTGTTCAAAGAACTAGGCCATAATTCATTCATTTGGTGAAAACAAAGTAATTTAATTGGCATTTACTTTGTAAATCCAAAAACTAAACTATAAACCTTCATAAAAACACACATTTATATTTTTGTCTTCATGTCTTTGCCTTCTGTTTATAGAAACACCAAAACCACTAAAAAAAACATAAAATTTGAAATTTTCATTTTACATATTTTTTTTTTTTTTTACTTAAGTGAAAAAGAAGTGTTCGACATGGCAGCAGCTTGGTTACGTCATGGCTGGCCCGAAAGGAAGAGTTACGTGACACAAACTATGAATTGCGTGCGATTTTCTTTGATGACTCGAAAAGAACTTAAAGAAAGTTTCAGTCATCACTGCAATAAATTCTTGTGGACAAATAGAGATGTGATCACCAGTGTCCTTGTAGCCTATTTGTAAGACCGAACCATGTTTCAAAAAGTTAGTGTTTTGCTATGATTTAACATTCTATCATTCCAGAGAAAACAGTGAAAAAGTGAATAAGAACAGCAAAGGTTCTTGCAAAAAACTGCATGCAGAAGCATGTTACTCAAGGCAATAAAAGTTAAAGGTAAAAACGTTATTTTTATTCATTTTTAGGCTTTTTTTTAAAGAATGAGATTGTTTTATTAGCGTGTGTGGTGTGTATTTAATGCATCATTACGTTTTTAATGAGAGAGCCTCTTAGGTCATTATTATTGAGAGCAGAATATTAAATTAAAATAGCAATTACTTTGCTATTACGCAGGATGGAACCCACCAACGATGACACTATAAACGAATGGGCTGAAATTCCTGGCTAACAACCTTGTCTCGTCACAGCTGTCAGTTTATTAAATTTCCACACGTTCTGTTTTTAGCTGCAAAGCTAAACGGCGCCATCATAAACTGAAAAAAAATTACAAGATAGCAAAAAAAAGTTCATTTTTATTTTTATTTTTTGTTTAAGAGTTATTAAAATGTAACAAATTGAAAAAAAATAATTCAGTATAACATTTATTGAATCAAATATCAGACGAATTTATTTTTTGGGGGTTTTAATTTGTTGTAAATTTGGTTAATAAACTTGTGGTAATTTTAAGAATCGTCTGCTTGAATTGTTTTCTTAAATCAAAGCGCCTTTTTAAGCACATTGAGATAAGTTCAGGTTATGGCACTAGATGTCGCGACACATACCATAAATACAAATGGCCGAGACAGGACTACCAGTCAGCATTGAATTCAGGTAAATCAATTAAAAAGGAGTTTGTTTTTTTCCACGTGTATTAACTAATATTTTAAAGAACCGAAAAATCCATTTAGATAAGCTATTTTTTTCGAAGGAGCTAGTTGGCTGATCAAATTGTTCAATTCGGCGCAATCATTTGCCCGTTACCGACGTTAGACCATCATTTTAGAAGGTCAAACGTAAAACTAGTGTTTGCCCTGATAAGTTATCGACTTAGAGCCACAGTGACATCCATTATATTGAATTGTTTCCAGTTGACAGTGCAATCAATTACATTGAACGAACAAAGTGAATTGATTGTTGAGGTGGGAAAACTATTGACCACGTGTTTGCGGTTGTTTTCCATATTATTTATTCATTCTAACGTTAAAAAAATGCTTTTAAAACAATTCCTCGATGCAAACAAAAGTGAATTAGTAGCATCAAAACCAATTTTTACTCAGAAAATTAATTTTTTAAACAAATTTTTGAATTTTTTTTTGTACGGACATCGACTGTCATTTTGGCCGCAAAAAACTCATCCGAGTCGGCCAGCACGAGTGCCAATGTGCGTACAAAAGATTTTTCATGAAATTTGCGCATTGCACCGACGTGGATAATTCCACAAACAAGCAGCAAGTGATTGATGACCATTTGTCAAGCTTTCGTGCCATCTGGCATGAAAATAACAATTTAATTTGTTTCGAGAAGTTGGAAATATGTAATCATACACGATACATGAAACATTGTGGTTGTGCATAACCATTTGCATTTATATTTGTATGACTTAAAACTTAAAACTATAACCGGATTTGCATTTGTTGACCATAGGATTTTCATCCCAAAATTCCCAACTTCTCACTTGTCAGTGCCGCATTATGGTGCTTGGACACTGGAGCCAAATGAGGGCCCACCAATGTATATTAATAAAAATAAGCAGGATAAAAAATAAAATAAATAAAATAAAGCATGGTGGACAATATAGGGTTTGTTTAGGAGCGCTTTAGTAGTTGTTGTATTGTGCCGGCAACGCCACAGTGGCTGAGAAGTGAACTAATCTCAGGACAAAAGAAATGGAAGCTTATATTCCATTTTTACGTACATTATGACAGCAATAACAATAATAAAGAGAAAATACGAGGCCTGAAATTGTTTAATGAAACGTGTACATCTTACATTGAATGTTTTTTCGATATTTGCAGCGGTGGCGCCGAGCTGCTGTTTGACAAAGTGAGCAAACATGATATCGTCCTACCAGCGAAGGATGAGCAATGTAAGTTTTGTTTACACTGTCTAAACTTAAAAATTAGCACAGAATTAATGTGCAAAACAAACTACAGCATCTTGTTGTCGTATAGGGACCATACGGCGCTTGTTGTGTTGGATTAAGGATAATTTGCTGCGAGAGAGGCCAGAGCTGTTCATGCAGGACAATAACGTGTGAGTTAGTCGTGACTTTAGACCGAAGATAATTTTTAATTACTTGCTTTTAAAACGAGTTGAAATCATTCTGCGTGCCCCTTTATAAATGGCAAGTTAATTTGCTAAATTAGGGCAAGAGGAAGAGGTAAAATCGTTTGGTATAATCCCACGAGTGTGATTTTTGTTTCTCGATAAAAGCGGGTAGTTTTAAATATGTGCGAGAATTTAATTGTGTATGTTTATTTAGGAGACCGGGGATCCTTGTGCTCGTCAACGACACGGACTGGCAATTGCTGGTAAGTTGAACTCAATCACAATGCCATTCACATTCAATTGAATGGGATAAATGCTAATCATCTGACGCGTATTGTTTTCATCGCGAGGCAATAAATCTTGCCGGATTGAAATCATTTTTTTTTTCTTCTGTTTTTTTTTTTTTTTTGGCAGAGTAAATATGTTTATCAGTTGACAAATTGTCAAAAATGTGATTTGTCATTTCTGAAATTGATAAATATTTTTTTAAAAAAAGGAAAAGGAAAAGAATTGAAGGAAAAGAAGGGCTCTTACCAAGGGTTTGGTTTCGGAAATGTTTAGCTTGTCTAGACTGGAAAATGTTCTATTTTGACAACAGAAAAGTTAGGAATATGATAGAAGCCAGACATAACATGTAAATGTCTGAAATGACAATTAATTGTTAGATAAATTATTTTAAAAAAACAGTAGCCGCCTTTTAAAAGTCATTTAGGCTGGTTTAGTTGATTGTAACCAGTCTGGTTTGCAGCAACAAAAGTTGTTTCAGAGCTGTTTAACTCAGGGCTCGAAATGGAAGACTTCACGAACTTCGAAATTTAAAAAAATAATTACAAAATCACAAGAAAAAAATTATCACGAACCGGAACACCGTTCCAGTTTGCTCCAGTACATTTCTAATGCTGATTTAACACCCAACCCTCGCTTTACGGCCTAGATACGTTCCGGAAAAGTTGGCTGTAAAGCGAAAAGCCGTACAACGAATCAGGGGAACGTACATGGGATTTTCCCGACTTTTTGGCCGTGTAACGAACATTGTGGGTTGTAAATAGAAAAAGTGCCACACTTTCCTAAAGCCGTCATAGCAAAATGTTGTATAAAGACCGGCCATACAGTGAGGGTTGGGTGTACATTTAAACACTCAAAACTATTAACCATAGCGGTATCACAAATGGTTTATCGAAAGTTTTGTTTTTGAATAATCAATGCGTGATGAAAGCCATGATTGGTTAATTCTGGCAGAACTTTGAGTGCTTAACTGAAATAACGATTATCTCATACCGTCGGATGTATTCAAAATGAGTATTTAATGAGCAACTTAAAGGGTAAAGGACTTGAGGAACTGTGGCTAATGAGCGTGGGCTATAATCAAATGCTTTGTTAAAGTGTGGTACTGCAGCTAAATTATCAGCAGGGGTTAAATAATCTCTTTAATTTTGACAAATGGTATTCTTGCTAGCACTGCCACTCTAGTGCTTAAGCTTGAGTGGTTTTACCTTTGCCAGCAGAAATTAGTGGACAAAAGATTTTTATGGTCAGTTGCCAAAACATGTGTGGTATTTGGCAAGAAAATTTCTTGTGGAAGTAGGTAAACGCAAACAATCAATCACGCTTCTACTTCCATTTAACTTGAGCCAAATGCTGACCAGCTCTACGGTTCCACCATTTTGGCACGTAAATCATTCTGCCTGAATACTAATTTTGCTACAATTTGTATTTTGGTTTGGATAAAAGTTGGATTTCTTTTTTATCTAGAAGTAGGAAAAAATTTGAATTTGTTTTTATAGTACCAAATGTCGGTTATGTGAACGTATATCACTTATGTCAGTCTGGAAGCAAAGAAAACGTGATATGATTTTTTACATTTTCTTAGAATGCATACTAGGCGCATTCATAAAGTCATTTAAACTTGTTTAAATATTTTAAACCAGTCTAAATGTAAGATTTTACATGTTAAATTTGACATTTAGACTGGTTTAAAAAATGTAAATACCTTTAAATGACTTTATGAATACGCCTACTATGTCGATGCGATGGGAGTCACCGATCCCTAGACAACACGATTAAACGCCTAAGCTAACATTAATACGCTGTCTCTGTTATTCACGCGTACGAGCATCCTACATTAGGGTAACCTGTCCCCAGACTTGCCCTGATACCAAACCCTCCTCACAGTAGATGCAGTCATAAAGTGATTTAAACTTGTTTAAACTTGTTAAACCAGTCTAAACGTAAGATTTTACATGTTAAATTTGACATTTAGACTGGTTTACGCAAGTCGCCAAAGAACGGCGAGTGCAAACATCGTACTAGTATTTGCTGGAGTAATTTGGGCCTGGGATACTTTTAGCTGTCAACAATAGGCATTTTGAAGCAATGCATTTTGCCCTGTCAATAGTTAAATGGTTAGATTCACGCGTTTAAGACAGTGGAAAACTGAACATTGATCCATTAAAAATCGATCTGCGCGTTTGTTTTGCTGTTTACGCACGCAATTCCATAAAGTGAAACATAAATTTAAAAGAAATCCATCGTGGGAGTGGAGATTTAATTTTATAGCTTTGAGTAAATTCTAATGAGACTGGGAAAATTATTTTTCGTGGAACCACACACACACTGATTTGTAAAGAGCATCAAGTTAAATATGGAACAGCAACAGACTCATCACTTTGTGCGTTGTCACTAAGCAAATTTGACTGAATTTTATGTTGTTTCATTAAAATACTAATGGGCCAACTAAGTTTTCACTGCAGGAGGAGCAAGAGAGAGGTTCCACCAAGAAAGAAAGAAAGAAAAAACACTAAAAATCAATACCAAGCTGCCATGAATTGGGAAAAGTTAATTTTTGATAACAACTAATTTATCTAGGTTGAAATGAAGTGTTTTTAATTAGCCAAACACTTGTGATTCTGGCAACCATATTGATTATGATGACTTAGACTATTTGCTGGTAATTGGAGCAGAAAATGTTTGTGGTCAACACCACCACATGGCTGTTGTGTGGTTTCTAATTGGTTTTCTGTTTGATTTCATTGTATGTTTTGTTGGTGTTTCATTGTTTTCAGTGTGAATTGTTTGATTTTGAGTTTAAAGAGATGTGAAGCAAATAGGATTAAAATGGGAGAGGAAAGTGTGAAGTTGCAGAGAGGTTTCTAAGTGCTGATGTATTGATTTAGTATTAGTTAGACCACTTAATTGATGTAATTAGTCCATTAAGAATTAAATTGAGGGAGAAATTGAAGGTTGGAAGAAATTGTGAAACCACAAAACACCTGCAGCTGTTTGGTGTTAAGTGGGGAGGTGAATGAAGAATGGAGAAAAAATAAGAAATTGGTTATTAACAGGTTTTAATAACCATTTTTTTCAATTATCAAGATGTTTTATTGAGCACAAACAGTTCCTGGTGCAGTTAGCATCCTTCTAAGCAGTTTCCAGGTAATTGTGATGTCCTTCGATGAATTTGCCGCAAAGCGTTGCAATGACATCACATCTTGGCGATGTCACGCTACAATGTTGGAAATTGGTGACGCTGTCGTTGTTTCAGCCAATAAAATCGCTTCTGTAAATAGACATGGAGCCAATCACATTTATAGGTCTTTAATCCACTGTGGTCTTATATTTAGACTAACGTTGAACTCACTGTAACTCTAGAATTAGATGACCACTTATTGTTTAGTTCAATTGACAACCAATCAATTACCACATTTACATGTACCAAGTTTTTTCCAGATAAGGGAAAATTCGAATTTTATTTATATGGGAAACCATGTGTGTTTACGTGGCATTAGTTTTCTGGTAAAGATGACGTCATATGTGGCAAAGTGAAATATTGCTCATAATGCAGTTCGGTTATCAGGAACAACAGAATGGCTGTCGATCTATTTCAACCCGTAAACAAACCAAATTTAGCTCGTGTAACTTCTTCCAAAAGCAAGAACTATTAAAATACACAATAAAATCCAGGAATACATCGTCTTTGTTGATAGTCAATTCTATTTTGGTGCCATTTTTAATGCAAACGCAAAATACATCACTTTCCCACATGAATGAGTGTTTACATTGCAGTTTGCAATCCACAAAACGCCCAAAATCTACCTCAAACAAGTGGAATTTCATTTCATGCATCCTGATAGTTCTATGGGTTTATCTGGCCGAAGGTGTACAAAGTGGAATTTTGTTATTTTATACGGTCGGGTAATTTATCACAATAAAATATTTATCACGAAGATGTTGCAGTCACGAATATTTAGGACGGTTACATCAAACTCAAGCTCACGAGCAATCAATACTTGTTGTTTTGTGCTGTTGTGCTTCTTGATAAATTTTATTTTGCTTTCTGTCAATAAACTGTCAAGAAACAATAATTCTTTTCTTTTTGACAACTTCCACTGTTCAAAATTGTTTGACCTTGACCCCGATATCAAAGGTCATTCTTCAAACTAGCTGCCATTGCATTGTTACAAAGATGCAGGTGCTGTCTAGGTGCATAATAAGATTATTATTTTCTCCTAGATTGGACAACTCCCCATAGTACCCATTGATTAAGTGGCGGTGCTTAAAAATGAATGGCCAGACTGAAAAAACACAAGCGGAAGGTGGTGGTGGAGGTTTTGATAAAGTGAACAACATGCATGACTGGTTGTATTAAATCAGGCCTATGTGTGTCTCGACATGTAGATGATGGTAGATTACAATTCCTCGATCCACTCCCCTTCCCAAGGCCTTAAAAATAGATGGATTGGTTTAATAATTTCACTCATGTGTGATTTGAATGGGGGTTATTTTTATGCTGCCTTTCTTTTTCTTTTTCACATAATAGATCAAGTTACTTCATTACAGTGGAAGCGAAATGGCATCAAATAGAAATCTGGAGAACGGGAAGCCCGAAAGACGAAAACAGTGGAACGGGCTTTGCATGTCTTTAAATAAATATGCTTTTTGTATAAAAACTCATTTCAGGCTTCGCCGAAGATTCTTCTTGTCGTATGATATGTTACGGTGAAGCTGTAATTCTTGGATAAG
>JAQIXU010002901.1:0-10500 GCA_034701245.1 Strigamia transsilvanica
TTGTGCATCTTTGGCTACTTTTGCAAATCCTTTTCGGTTACCCCACACAATGTTGTAATTTGAATCTGAATATTTTATTTCTAAACTTCCACCAGGGGCTATGACCATATCATTGCCATCTTGAAGAATTTTTACACATTCCTCTCTTGACCAGGCTCCATAATTGAACATGGTTAAAAAGTCTTTCATCCCTAGAATTATTGAACATGTAATTGTGTAGTCTGTATCTTTAACGATTCAAAAAGAGAATTTATTTACTTGGATTATTAGATGTAGTTTTATCTATTATAGCATATGGAAGTTGACGTCTGTATTTCGATACGATTGCACTTCCACTGCCCATGGTTGCAGGCATTATACCATGTACTATAATGAGCATAACCGGTTCATCAGGAGGGATTTTTTCGAGCCCAATTAGTTCAAATCCTAAAGTAAAGGGATGAAACAAAATATACAGTCTGAAAAAAGAAAAGTATAACTACAATTAATTGTTACAAATATCATCACCAAAAGCAATAATTTGTTGGGGATGTGTGTGTGTCTCAACTTAGTGTTGCCGACACAAGATGGCGCACGCTCAAATCTAACAAAAGCGCCACCGAGAGGCGACTTTTAACTTAAATGGATGCTATGTTCGATTCAAAATCTGCTTTGTGTATGACAATTATAGACTGTTGACGTTCTTTTGAGCAATTTTTAAAAAAGATGTAATGACGGGCAATGGAAGTGAAGCAACAATGCAGAAAACAAGTGGCGCAACAGTGGGCTGACGGAAGTGATGCAACTGTGGAGCCGGATTTACGTTTAAGCAGAATAATCAGTAGCTTAGGAGCCCCCACCCATCGAAGCCCCCGGGGAAAAAAATCCCATAATTTCCCACGTAAGGATGTCGATTACTTTAAATTTTATTTGGCAAAATTACAAGACTTAGCTTCCGACATAACGATTCGGCGGTAGCTTAGCGGCTAGGCATAAAAGAAAATGTAACTAGAAATGCCACTGATCCGTGTCTACATGGAAAGGTTTGGCAGAACCCTCGTGGCGCTACTACGTAGGAACTACTATAGTTGGGTTAAGGCGGGTTGCCATCCACCTACATTAGTTTCTCGTTGAGTTTTATAACCTAACTAACAGCTTGTTGCCTGTTATAATTTATGGACGTCTTTGCATCTCAAAATTAAACCTTTTTTTTGGGGGAGGGGGGCGAAACAGATTTTGTGCTTAGGGGCCCCACAACATAAGTAGAAAAACACCAGTGGGAACAACAAGTGGGAGGGAGAACAACAATCGGTGCTCAATAAACCAAAGGTGTGCTGGGAGGGAAAAGAAATGTGAACAATACAAACACACATCACATGATAATTTGGAATAAAACAAAATAAAATATCTGGATTAAAATGAATAAAAGAAAATGAATAAAAGAAAACAAATGGAAGAAGATGAATATAAAAAAACAAATGAAAGAAAATGAATAAAAGAAAACAAATGGAAGAAGATGAATATAAAAAACAAATGAAAGAAAATGAATAAAAGAAAACAAATGGAAGAAGATGAATATAAAAAAACAAATAAAAGAAAATAAATGAAAGGAAATGAAAAAAAGAAAATACATAAAAGAAAATCTAAAATAAATGGTAAAATCGCGGCATAGAAATGGTCTGATCGTGCTGTCATGTGGCCAGCGATTGGTCCTAGGTTGAGTTGCTGTAATGCAATTCAGGCAAAGGGAAAGACTTGCTCGGAGCACTGACCCCTAGACAGGGCCGCACCATGCGCCAGAGGCGTCTTTGTTCAAAGTTGTACTGTATTTCAGCGCCTTGAATATTGCATACAAGTGTAGCATTGTCCTGAAAGAACGTTTTCTTAATCAAGCATGGTTGTGGAGTGCACATAGTGCTGGATTAGCCATTAGGCCAAGTAGGCACCGGCCAATGAGCCCCACGCCTATTAGGGGCCTCGCGACAAGGGATCAAAATAATATTCTAAGAAGACAGACGTTGACGTTAAAGAAGCTGCCCAAAGATTTGCAGAAAATTATCCCGAATACATCAAGTTAGAGTTTGCAGATGAAATGGTTCACTTTAAGTATTTTATATCACAAGTAGAAAATTCTGATAAAACAGTGCAAGCATCGCAATCGTACAAACTAATTTTCGAAAATATGGCGCAATCAACGTTCCCAAATGTTATGACAGCATTGAACATTTTTAGATGTCTCAAAATGCAAAGGGGGCCCCGAGATTTCGACGGCCTAAGGGCTTCTAAATGGGTTAATCCGGCACTGAGTGCACACCCGCAGTGCGTCCAGTGCATTGTGGTTCTCTGCTGACCACCTGAGGACTGAGGTCTGGCTGCCACTCACAATCTCAGTTTTTCCTATCAAAATATGTTCAATAATGTTGAAATTTACCAAACGTGTAAAGTTATTGTGGAAATTTGTTTTTCAATGCCAGCTTATCGTTAAGTGAGATCAATCTGGTGAATTAAAAATAGCTTTTGTTGTTTTCTTTGCTTTTGTTCCATCTGGCTAGCAGATATGACGTTAAAAACATCATCACTTGCAATTGGAAAGTGCCAAAATATACTTTAGCAAAGATTTCTAAAGGGCTGTACAGTTACTAATCATAGGTTAGGTTAGGTGAAAATGTCGAAAACTGAGTGGGAAAAGGCGAAAACCGAGTGGAAAAAGGCGAAAACCGAGTGGAAAAAGTCGAAAATCAGCTGACCAATGTCGAAAATGAATGGAAAAACTTGTAATACATGTGGAAAACTCAAAAACTATGTGGATAACTTGAAAAATATCGAAAATTAAGTCGAAAACTACAGAAAATAATAAAGAAAAAAAAAACAAGTGAAAAAAGCAAAAATAAATGAAAAAACTCGAAAATTAAGTCCTGCCTTGTGCAACGGCGAAAACAATGACAATGTATCTAATGGCAAAATGTAACAATTCACTATTAGACCTGATTTTTGCCAGACTGGCAACGACGATTCGCCGTTCGGACAGCACCCTTAATAACGGGGACGCACATCTAGCACGACACAATGTACCGCGACAAATGATTTTGAAAAATCGCCTAACAAAGTACCGCGCCACAATGTACCACGACACAGTTTACAGCGAAAAATGCGAAAATAGCGAAAATGCAAGCCTCAGCCAGCGAGGCTTCACTGCACAGCAGTGTGTAATGTGTAAGGTATATACTTATTCTTTTCAGTTAATCATCAAGAAAGAAAAAAATTAAAATGTAATATTCAAATTAATTTGAAATAAAACAATTTATTCTTCCAGAATTTTTTTAAAAAATGAGATCTAACTGGTTATTTTAATGATAACATAAACATAAGACTTTTATGAAAACTTTTATTCACTAAAAACAGCAAAAAATCACCAAAAAATGGCAAAAAAAAAACACGAACAACAGCAAATTTGATAATCTAAATGGAACTAGTACTGAAATATTAGCCATTTTGCCATTTTTTGCTGTATTTTGTGCTTATTTCGCTATTTTTTTGCTGTTCTTTTGCCATTTTTTCGTTTTTTTTGCCATTTTTTGCTGTTTTTAGTGAATGAAAGTATTCATAAAAGTCATATGTTTTATTTTATTGAAACTTGTTATAATTCATTTTATGTAATAACAATTTATACATTACACATTTAGCATTTTGAAGAATTGAAGTCGCTGTATGTTGTGTGGCTGCACAATGTGTCGCTGCACATAGTGTTGCGATACATTGGGTTGCGGTACATTGTGATGCTGTACAGCAGGGCTGGACTGGGGGCAAATTTCCTACCGAGAAATCCGGATGGGTCGGGCCACACTGCCAGTCTAGTGAAATGAAAAATAGCACAATTTGATTGATTTATTTATTTGGTATGAGCGACGGCGGGTCAGCCGGGTCGACCCCGGGCCACTGAGCCACGAGCCACCGGGAAACTCCCGGTAGCCCGCCGGGCCAGTCCAGCACTGCTGTACAGAAATGTCGCGCTAGATGACACGTCCCTTAATAACAATATTCTAGAAAGTGATATTATTTTTCTACGACTAAGTGAAATTATTTTTTTTAGTGTTTATAGAATTTAATGAAAATGAATGTAAAAACTCACCAAACCAGATTTTAGATACCCAGTACCACCATTTCAGGATGGCTTGGCGTGCTGCATCTTGATCGATTCCTGTTTTTCCATGCTTCAATCTGTACTTTAAACAGTGTATTTTATATATTGCTGCAGCGCCACCATGGTTGATGGCCAGAAAGAGTAAAATTCCAATTATTGGTAGCTGAAAGAAGAAAATAATCTTTATTACTATTGAGTTGCAAGACTTCACGCTGTAGAATAAACTTACACCACATGTGACAAATAAGATTATACACACTGCAATTATGGCATGTTGTTCAGCAGTTTTTGATGTGATAGCATTCAAAAATATTACAACTGGGTCATCATACCCTTCGGTAGAATTATAAGAAGAATTTGTGGACAACATAGAAGAGTGAAGTAATGAAAGTTAGCCTGGCAAAATTCTGGCGAAAGTTCTGAGGAAAACCTAAAAGGTTTGGTATATATCATTCAATTGGTTTGATTTGCAGATACTTAGTCACGGCCAGATGCAGCTTGTGTATTGTGTTCTTTCTGTTTACAAACCGTTGCAACTTCTCATTGAGTAAGGAAACAAAAGATTCGTGAAAATAATCATGATCGAGTCAAACATTGATTTGGAGTTTGTTAGAAGTAAAAATGTTCTTGAGCAGAAAAGAAATAATTAAGTCTTTCTATCTTACTATAGTCTCATTTAGCTAGAAATTTAAAACCAACAACTTGGTACATAACTGGGACAATTAATACAGGACTTCCCATCTGCCATTTTTGTGCAAACAATGTTCTCCTGTTCAAAGAGCAGTCGTTTTTGACGCGATAACCTCCTTTTGCAATGGTTAAAAGGTTAAATCAATGGTTTCCAGATTGCAATGGATGAATGCTATCCAGATTGATCCAAAATGGGCATGAAGTGATACCACAAATTCAACTTGTTCTGTGTTTTATCAGGGTTTTTCAAAGAGTGAATTTACTGTTGGTGACTGTTGACTGAGAAAATTTCCTCAGAGGAGATAACATTTCCTGTTGCTTCTCTGGGTTACTTTGTTGCCATAGCAACCCCCTTTTGTTAACCCTCAGGACCAGAAATTTTTACATTTTTAATCTCCAGTGGCAAAATGAGGAATTATCTTGTGACCCAGATTCTGGGTTGCCACAACCTAGCTGAACCTCACCTTCCCTAACCCAACCTAGTAGATGATTCAACTGATGATTCGACTGTAGCATTCATGGGTCGCCACGTCTGCCAAACATCGAGAAAACTTTGGGTAAGTGTTTCAAATGTCACCAATATATCAAAAAACCTTTTATTAAAATAGTGTAGGGCAGAAGTTTAAATAGTGCAGGAAAGTTAATGCAGAATTCAATTATTTTTAGTTTTGTCGCACTTAAAATAGATTTTAAAGAATAGCTATGACAAGTTATGTCCCAAGTTAAGACAATGACTGAAACACTCAGTCAAAAAAGCAAGGAACATATTTAATTGTTAGCCAATTTTTCAAAATAATCGCTTTAGTTTTTAAATATTAAGTCAAAAACATATGTTTTGCTTTCAAATCAATTAGACTTGAATAGTGGTAACATTAGCGGGAGTATTGTTTGGAACATTGATCTTAGGCTTGATTGTCCTAAATCTGTCAAGTAAGGCATAGAACTTGTTTCCTGGAATCCTTTGATTATCAGCAAGTAGTTGTTTGATTGCACTTAATGTCTGGAATTTGAAAGATATAAAGATATTGATTAACATATTAGCCTCTGAATTTGTGCACTCTGATTTGTCATCAAACTTCTGATGATATATTTGACAAGGAAGTGTGGGGGCGCTCATATTCAATAATAGCATAAAAAATTACCTCAGGCGATTGCAACAATGTGATCCATCCGCTATCTCCAAAACAATATGTCATAGACAAAAACTTCCAATTAGAAAGTTGTAGAGCATCATTTGTTTAGTTTAGGTAGGTGGTTTTATTTCTTTTAAATTTTCAGCTGTTTGCAAAAATTAGATGTGAAAATTACTTTAAACAGCATCATTGCTTTTACCTTCCCCTCATCTCTAACATTACAACGATGCTCTACAACTTACTAATTGGAAATTTTTATCTATGACATTGCTTTGGAAATAGCAGATGGATCGCATTGTTGCAATCACCTGACGCAAGTTTTGATGCTATTATTGAAAAGAGCACCCCACACTTCCATATCAAATATATCATCATGTTTTTATTGCTCACTTCAACTGCATTTAAGGATTGGACCATATTAGGACTCTGCACTAACAATATCAGTGTGATATCTTAACAGAACCCACACAGAAATCTATATCTCAGAGACAAAGAATCTGAACAAATTCTATATCAATTTATCATGTTGTTTGTGCCAAGTTTATATCGATATCAAATCGAAAAGTTTTAGTGCAGTGTGTCAAGTAAGTGCATACAGTGTACAGGGTGAGGCAGAAATACTGTTCTCTTCAAATATTTCTTAAAATAAACTATAAAAAAATATTTAACTACACCACATAAGTAAACCAGCCATGGCAAATCAAGTGGTATTGTTAGAAATGATGTAGGTCATTTGTAACAATGCTATCCGATTTCTATCTTTAAAACCGTAAGAGATAGAACAAAATTTCCAATTATAAAGTTGTAGAGCAGGGGTTCCCAACCTTTTGGGGTAATTGTACCATTTGGTAACAATTTGGAATCTTACGTACCCCCGGTTTTTTTTGTCGATTTTATCGATTTTTTTGTCAATTTTATCGATATTTTAGTCGATTTTATCGATTATTTAGTCGATTTTTTCGGTTTTTTTGTCGATTTTTTCGATTTTTTTAACGTTTTGCGGTCCAGCACGACAATTTCTCCTCCTGTCCCGGTTTGGTTGCTGGAAAATATGGTAGGCCTAGTTTTTCGATTTGAAATTGAACGCGCCTAATGAAATATTATCAATAATAATTCGAAAAAAAAACCGGCCGCGTTTCTCGTACCCCCGAGGAGTGCCCCACGTACCCCTAAGGGGTCCATAGACCCCAGGTTGGGAACCCCTGTTGTAGAGCATCATCTGTTTAGTACAAAATAATTAATCCCATATTTTTTAAATAGTTGTGCTTGAAATTTCCTGTTTCTGTGTACAGAAGCCAAAAGCCTTGGTGTAATTTCAGTAAAAGTCCCTCGAATTCTTAATTCCCGGTCATTACTATCAGCAGGCTCCATTTGATACACTTTGTCCATTATGAATCTGGAGACCTAGCAGGCCAATTAATTAGCCCATCACACCCAATCCAAAGGTTTGAAAATGCAGTGTTCAGATGATCTCTTAACACAGAAACATGAAACTTTGAGCACAACTATGCATCACTGTAGATAGTGGTCATTTTTAACACATGAAATAATTTTTTTGTTAGAGTGATTAATTTATTTATTTTACAACATGAGATATGTTTCCTGTAGATTTCCTGATAAAATTTTATTTAAAAAATATGGAGTTAATTATTTTGTACTAAACAGATGATGCTCTACAACTTCATAATTGGAAATTTTGTTCCATCTGTTACGGTTTCAAAGATAGAAATCGGATAGCATTGTTACAAATGACCTACATCATTGCTAACAATACCACTGGCTTTGCCATGGCTGGTTTACTTAAGTGGTGTAGTTAAATATTTTTTTTATTGTTTATTTTAAGAAATATTTGAAGAGAACAGTATTTCTCTCTCACCCGGTATAACTTATACATGCATGAACCACATCGTATACACAACAAAACAAATACATTGAATTTCTATATAGAATCTAGCTTGAGCAGAGATAGATTTTCTACATAGATTTTACATAGAAATGGATACTGCAAGTTAGAATGTCTATCTACATTTTAGACAGACCTTCTACATTGATGCAATGTCATGCCGTGTTGCTTGGGAAGTTACCGCGACATTAGGGAGGACCAAAGAGGATTAAAATAAGTATGGTTACCTCATCAAATATGTCATCCGCAGTTTTTGAGTCGTCGCATCGTATTGGAGTACCTATGAGGGAACTGTATACAGGAGTGGTTAGGATAGTTGTTGGATTGTTGCTTATAATTTGTATACATTTTTATTAGTAACAGCAGGGCTGCACTTTGCGGGTGTGCAGGTTGTGCAGATTGTGTCCCACACAAAAGCGCTTGATTATGAGGAATCCATTTTAAGACAACGGTACACTTATATGCAATGTGGGGGTGTTGAAATACAAGTTTGAACAAAGGTGCCTGTAACCCAGATCGCTACATTATTCTATAGTGCCAATCGCTTTAGTGACTCCTCAACTAAACTTTTAGCGACCACCGTTTTAGCGACGTTCTGCCAACAACATTTTCAAGTTGGAAAATACAGTTTTCTGTATGAAAATGCAGTTTTTTTGTTGGAAAATATTCAGGCTTACATGTTAGAACCAGTTATTTGACTTGCATTGTATTAGGAGCCTTATGATCGGTAATGTTAGTAATTCTTTAGCAACGTCATTGTCACCCGTGTTATTATATTGTCTATATTGGCCAGAATATTCTTAGCCGGGAATATATCTGATTATCAATAAATTGGTATTCGCGTCAAAATAGCACGGTAAAAACAGTGCAGCGTCAAAACAGCGCGCGGTCAAAATGACCTAATCTAATCTAATTTTAGGTTAGGTGGGGTTAGTTTAGGTTAGGTTAGGTTAGGTCAGGTCATTTTGATGGCGCGCTGTTGTGACGCGCGCTGTTTTGACGCGCACTGTTTTGTCCGCACTTTTATGACGTGGAACCAAAAAAAATAATACAAAAAATATGGAAAGGACAACAGTTTGGGAATTTATTTTTTCCTGGACAAGAGTTTAAAAATTATCCTTTTCACTCGAAATTAAAACTTGGTAGCATGCCCTTTTGCTTGAATCACAGCTTGGATTCACTTGGGCACTGACAGACTAAACTTTTCACATTCAGAAGTAGTAAATTCCAGCCATATTTCCATGACATTTTGGATTAAATTACCTTTGGTGGTCATATTCATTTTTGCGGGCCTTTTTTTCATGATACTCCACACACTTGCGATCAGGTTTAAGTCAGGACTGTTGCCTGGCCATGTTAATCCTTTTATTCGCTTGTTTTTAGATATTTTGTGGTAATCTTGGTTTTGTGTGCTAGGGCCATGTCATGCAGAAAAATGCAGTCCTTCCTTTGCATGTTGAATAACTTTTTAATGGATGGAAGAAGTCCTGTTTCCCGTATATTTATGTATTTCTCAGTAATCAGTATTAATATTTCCTTCCATAACTTGAATTTCACCAGTACCACATACAGATAAGCAGTCCCATACCATTATTGCAGGAGGAAATTTGATTGACTTCCAGATACAGTCTGAGTTAAAGGACTCCGTTGGCTATCTTCCTACTTTAAAACCTCCATCACCGAATCCTATGCAAATCACATTTTTCCAGTACTTAGGAGTACAGTTTTTTGTTCTTTGCCTCACTCTAACCGCTTTTTCCTCATTTTGGATGTTGGGAATGGTTTCTTCTTTGGTGTGTATGGTTTAAATCCCATCTATCGAAGGCACTATCAAGTTGTACAAACACTAAGTGAGGTACTGCATTCAGTATTCTAAGCATTAGGTATTTCAGTTGATGTTTTCAGCCTAGTTAGATTTAATACATATTTATCTCGAAATTTGATTTTTGTGTTTGGTTGTTGCATGAAGTCGACCAGGTCACTTCACATTTTTTTTATAGTTCCAGTATCTTTATACTTTTTTAGCACTTTGGAATAAGTACTTTCAGAACATCCAACTGTTTTTGCAATATCTTTTTGCAAATATCCATTTTTTAGCACTATACGTTTAGTTCTATACGTTTCCCCATGTTGTTTGCTAAATGTGCAAATTATGTGACGTGTGTTACGTCAGCAGTATTTATTTTAGACATATCTAAATGGATTACACCGATTTGACATTATAGGAAAGCAGTAACAAGTTAAAAAAGCAAAACAAAAAGATAATTTCTAAACTTTTGTCCAGGAAAAAATAAATTTTCAAACTTTTGCCCTCTCACATTTTTTGTACCATTTTTTTTGCCTGTTTAATGTTTCATGAAATTCTGTGAAAATAGTATTTAAGAGTGAACATATCTATACACTTAATCGTGAGGAGTCTGTCTGTCTGTCACTTTATTATCTCCGCTATTATTAAAAGGCGCTACTAAACAAAAAGTAGCGGCACTTGTAGCGCCGCTACAGTATAGGTAGCGGCGCTACCCAGTAGTGCCGCTATTTAGTGGTAGCGCCCACAACACTGGTAGCAATATCCCGAGATGGCAATTATTGATCAAATTCATTTGATTTTTGGCAATTATTGATCAAATTCATTTGATTTTTGGCAATAATTGATT
>JAQIXU010002902.1:0-10497 GCA_034701245.1 Strigamia transsilvanica
TCGGCATTTACGGATGCGACTAAAGAAAGTTTTGGTTATTTAATGATTGATTTAAAGCCAGACACACCTCACGATCAAAGAGTAAAAACTCATATATTTCCCAATGAGTATACCATAGTTTACATTTAAAATTTAGCAATGGACAGAGTAAGACGTCATGCTAATGTGCTGCGAGCCATTCCCGATCTGAATAAGCAGCAAATTAAGAATTTAATTAAGCATTCTAATGATGATTTCAATAAGACTATCTGTGAGATTTGCTTGAATCTTATAAAAGGTGTAATTAAGTTGGCTCCAGATCAGAAACACACTCTGCATCGGAGAAGAAAGTTGTTACGAAAATTGGCTACTCCTACTGTATCGGCTAAAGAAAGACGTCACTTAGTCATACAGACCGGTGGATTTTTACCGTTGCTTTTAGCCCCCATAATTGGAACTTTACTAGGTGAGCTAATTGGAAAAAGAAATGGCTAGAAAAATGGTTCTAGTCCCGCAGGAAGTTATGTTAAATCTACAAAACCCAAGAACGAAATACAATGATCTGGAACCACAATATCAAAAACTGCAAATGATTGAAACATCAATACAAGAAATTCTCAATGATGCAAACATGAATGATGAACTAAAAGCTAAACTTATATCAACATTGCAATCTCAATTTGGAAATTTCAAACAAAAGTTTACTCAACAAATGAATGCTCCAAAACCTGTTACAATATCACCGCCATTTCAATCCTTGTTTGTTCCACACTCTCCTCCATCTACTGCTCCAAGTTCACCCGTAAAACATGCTGCATCTGCTCCAAGTTCACCCCTATCTCATTCTCCATTTGCTCCAAATGCCATGGATCAAATTATCTTGAATACACTAGGACTGCAACAGAAGAGTCAAGCAATCGGATTAATCGAAGTTATGAATTTGAATCCACGGTTAAAATGGAGTAAACGATCAGAAATGATTATTGACGATGAAATTTTTCCAAATACAACCAAAGCTGATCTTGTAAACTATTCCGTAAGGAACCGTCCAAAGACTGAATCAATTCCTAACGGCCTTGCTGCATTTATCGATATATTACACGATTCAAACATACCCTACGGATATATCGGTAACAAAAGGTTATTGAAGGAACTACAAAGATCAACGCTTAATTCAACGCTTAATTCAACGCTTAATTCAACGCTTAATTCAACGCTTAATTCAACGCTTAATTCAACTCTCATTCAGTCATCGCCAGTGCATGAAACGTTTTCTACTCCTGATAATCAATCAAAACCGTCACCAAAGTCGGCAAAAATAGACTTAGAGGAGCAATGGCTGCATGGACCGGAATAAAAGATATCTACTTTAATCCAAGTGAACCTGCAGGATTCAGCGGTCGAGATAAACTGTACCAGGCTGCTCGTAATCGCGGTCTGCAAGTCACAAGAAAGGACATTTATGAATGGTTGCAAGGTTTAGATACATATACACTGCATAAACCAGTTCGATACAAATTTCAACGCTCCAAGACTATTGTTCCTTCTATTAATCATCAATGGCAAACAGATTTGGTCGAAGTTGGGAATTTAGCAAAGGAAAATGATGGAAATCGATATTTAATGACCGTTGTCGATGTTTTCAGCCGATTCGCTTATTGTGAAGCATTACCGAGCAAGTCTGCACAACACATTATCAATGCTTTTGATAAAATTTTAAAACGAGCCAATACAAAACCTCTTTTTCTACAAACAGATGAAGGCAAAGAGTTCTTAAACAAAGGGTTTCAAGATTTTTTACTGCAAAAGAATATCAAACATTTTACGAGTGAAAATGATGACATTAAATGTTCACTTTGCGAGAGATTTAACCGGACCCTTAAACAGAAAATGTGGACTTATTTTACTTATACTGGTAGACATCGATACATAGATCAACTGCAATCATTTATTACCTCCTATAATAACAGTGTACATCGAACATTAGGAATGAAACCTGTAGATGTAACAAAAGAGAATGAATCGAGTGTATTTTATCACTTATACGGAGATGTATTAAATAAAAGACATAAGAAATTTAAGTTTAATATTGATGACAGTGTCCGAATTTCAAAAACTAAAGCTGTTTTTCACAAGGGATACAGGGGCAGTTTTTCCCGCCAAATCTATTATGTAACCAAAAGATTAATACGGCCACCTGAAGTTGTATATGAACTTAAATGTTTTAATGATGAACCTTTGTTAGGAACTTTTTATGAATTTGAACTGCAGAAAGTTAATAAACCGAAAGAAGCAGAATACGCGATTGAAAAAATTATAAAAAGCAAAGGAAAAGGCGCAAACAAATCATATTTTGTAAAATGGGTTGATTATGGGGAAGAATATAACTCGTGGATACTTGCAAAAGATCTACAAGACAGAGCACCATTATAATGTATGTTGATAATAAATATGTTTTTCAATTATTTCTCATAGAGTCTTATTTATTTAACAAAAGTTACATTAGCTTGCAGTAAAGTATTTGCTTCTATTAGTCTCATCCATTGCTCCCAACTTAAATTAATGCCTTTGATTGATGGTCCACTTCTGGTAAACTGCCTGATATCATAGATGACATCATGTCTCTGCTTGCATACATTTAGCTGTTTTCCATTCCCCAGATCAAATGATGAATTGCAGCCATTAGCAAAAGGTTTCCACTCTGCCATATCTGCAGGTGATTGGAATAACGTTGGAGATGTATGCATCAAAATAAAGATTTGCAGAATGACAATACAGCTTCCAACAATTGAATAACTGCCAGCTGTAATCCAAGATCTATAATTAGCAAATAAAGATGACAAGCTTCTAGCTAATCCTACTCCTTCCATGGTTTAATAAAGAATGAACCAGTAGTACAATTTAAAAACTTTTTATTAATAAACAGAAAAATAAATAAATAAATATAAATATATATGTACATTTTTATTTACAAAGAATTTTATAATGCCCATGTGCTAAAGTTGTTACTCCATCTTCCAGTATGTAACGCTTATCGTCACCAGATGATAAAGCTATTTTCTTTTGCAATATTGTAAATAAGTTATGGTCAAATGATCGAATCTGGTGGGAAGAACAAGAGTTTTCAATTTTTTGAAAAAGACAGTCCTTATAATCCTGGTGTCGTAATTTATTCCGAACACTTCTTGCTACACCTTTGGCTGTCTTTTTCTCTTGTTCTTCCGTTTTAATGGAGTACATTTTACATCGAAGTCCAAGGAATTCCAGGATACATCTGCCGGACATTTCATCCTTGAACTTCCCAATAATCTTTTTATTTGAAATGCAATGTAGGGGGTGTGTTACCGGATAATCAGAGGTGTCAAACAAGTGCAAATCACTTTTCATGTCTTTATAGATATCATCGGTTTGAATAGTATAAGCTAAACTATCCGTGTCGGTAAATAATAATTTTGCTTTGTCGCCATATCTTTCCTTAATGTAATTATAGTGAAATTTATACATGAGAACTTTGCTTAATTCTAAAATACAAAAGCCAATGTGGATAGGTCTATTCAACAAAAGGTTTTTCTTTTTCAAATGGACTCCGACAAGGTCCTCGTTAAAAATCCTGAACGCATGAAAAGTGGGTGATTTAACCAATTTCGATACTCGCTCTGGTTTTTGCACTAGCCTGACATCAACTCGCTTCTTTACTGACTCCAAAGATTTGCCAAATATAGAATTGTTTAATAACTTAAAGAAATCTTTCTCAAAATCGTTGGCGGCATTCTTACGTAAGTCGGTGTTCAAGGCTATGTATTTTGAAAGCCAATCCGATTGATCAAATTCGAGAATTTTATGAATTTTGACTAGTTTCATTCCCAATGACATATAAAGCTTGAGGTTTTCATAGTGGATAATGTATTTAGACTTGTTATTGAGGTTAGGGACGAGTTTTGCACATGGATGATGTTTTTGCCCCAAATGGTTAAGGTGGTTGAGGCTGTAGGGTGATAACATGTCTTCCACTACCGTAACACGTTCAGGTGCAAGTGGGTAATCGTTATGGGAATCATGCAGTTCGTTTGGATACTCCAAGTCAACTTCCTAAATATATCCCTTTGAGTTAGTTTCACTAATGAATGAAACATCAAAGTCATCCGCAGGTGGTATCCATTTAAAACCATGTGTCGGTAGATGCTGATTCATTGCCCAACCATATAGGTTATTAGCATCGAGATAAATAATGTGATTAGATGGTTGATCACTGTCAAAATCAGCTAACAATTTATGATTAGCTTTAGCATATCGATGACTTATCATGGAGATACCACCCCTTATCCCAGTTTCAATAAAAACATGCATAAGTGGATCAGTTAATAATTCTAATTTTACATTCGTTAACTTGAGGCAAGCCCCCCACGACAGACCGGGTGCAGTAAAATAATTGCAACAATCTAATTTATAAGTTTTCAAACAAATCGAACGAAAATTTTCAAATACGTCTGCTAAAAGCAAAACATCAGTCAAGACGTATAGGTCCTGATATTCCCCCAGATTTTGAATATTAAATTTATCCCATACTTGCAATGCGTGAGAATAATCGTCGTCGGATATTTCTTGTTCACTTAGTTTACTGTAAAATTCACACTTGGCTGGAAGCTTGAGTTCACTGAATTTCATCCAAGAGTTCATGTATTCGTATGGGAAAATTCCCTTTCTCAACAACAAATCAATTTGATTAGGTTGGAAATGTGCTCGCATAATCTTGAAAAGATTAGGACCACTCTTAAATAAATTAGCAACCAATGCTTCTAATGATGCATTCATAAATTGCAGGCTGTCTATGAATCTAAGATTCCCAAGAGAAAACGTAATATATCGCTGCATGTTTGTTGGAATGCAACTGATATCACGATCCTTGTATTTGCCAATTCCCTGCATTAAAAGATGTGAATCATAATTTTTCAGGTTATGAAACACTACAGGAATACTTTTAGATGTTCGCCGATACATTAAATTACAAAAATTGTGGGCAGCTCCACGAAACTTGCCTGTGACATGGTCGTGATCTTTAACCTTCTTTTCTCCAAATTGGAATGGTTTATCACAAATATGACAAGCCACTGCACTATCCATGCTGGATTGCTCTAGCTCAGAAATTTCCATTGGAATATTTAAAGCTGCAAGCTTTGCCAATTCCTTTTCCACTTGAGTTATACACTCTAGGAAATGATCTACGCCATTTTCACCTCTATAAACAGAGGGAGGTTGGTGTAATTGACCTTGTGTATTAATTACAGCAAAGGCATAGCCAGATGGGACATGTTTAGCTACTTTTTGCACTTTGTCATTTTCATTTTCATTATTAGTTTCTGAATTTAAAATTAATAATGATTCAAAATCAGCATATATTACAAATGGAACTTTGAACTGTTTATGAAAATCATTGAACTCTAGCCATTTTGTTTTATCAGTGGGGTAGCTAACTTTCTGCAAGCCATTAGTTTTACAATACTCTAAGTGATCGAGTAATGTTCGTTCAGATATACATCGGTGCAAGCAATATCTGCAATAATGTGCCCTCTCTTTATGATTAGTTAACGAAGGCAATAATCTATCCAAATTTTTGATCCAGCAAAAATGCTGTGTTTCATTATTTGCAAAAAGCAACAAATCAATTTGAGTTGGATGTTGCAATTTGCTGATATATAGAGGAAATATCTCTTTGTCAAATCCAAACACATGAATGCTTATGGCATTAAGACTTTCAAATTTAGGAATTTGATTAATTGTCATTGGGAATGAAATTCCAGTTAAATTTAAATAATTTTCGTACTTACGATAATTAATAATACGATGAGGATTATCAGGAACTGGATACAAGGTGGCTAACACACTCCATAAAAAGCATTTCAAATCATTGTTTTGTACATTTACAATTGCTTTCTTGTGCAGCAAAACTGGAGGAAGATGAATGTAGCTACTTCCGGTGAGTGGTTTGTATCTACCAATGTTTACATCCATTTGGATCACAGCTTCAAACAGCCACCCACTTCCTTCTCGCTAAAACTCGGCGCACGATTGCTGCATTTTGGCGTAGGCTTCTTCTAGCTGTTCCTCGAGTTCCGTCTCCACCAGGGTTGTATAACATCGGCTTCGAAAACATGCCACAGTTTCAGCATCTCCATTTCCATTTCCCTCTCGCCTTGTAAAATGTACATGCACGGCCACGTACCATCTGATTGCTCTCTTCTTAATCAGTTGGAACTTCAAAATGCGTTTGGCGCGGGCATGATGTGTAAGAAAAAATTGATTCAGATCCCCCGAATTATCACCGGGAATCGTATATGTACACACATTTTCTCCTAGAGCATTGAGACAAGCTTCATTATCTTCATCATCACCTTGGGGCTGTGGAACTACGGCCGGTAGAACAGGATTGTGGGTGGTCATGTGTCGGATAAGGCTTTGGATTTCAGAAAATGTCTTGTTACAGACATTGCATGAAAAATTGACCTTAGGACTTCGTGCGTGCATGTCCTTCACATGACGTAGCAAGAAATCCTTGCGATGAAACACTTTTGCACAAAGTTCACATGGAAAAACACTGTTCTCTGACTTATGGATGGAAAGTTTGTGTCGTTTTAGGGTGCTGTTACGTGTAAAACATTTTCCACATTGGTCACAGGTAAAAGATTTATGTCCGAAACCAGTTTGAACAACAAATGTGGACTCACCAAATCTCGGAGGAATGATCACGTGACTTGATCCAGGCTGGTTTTGATCTGGGAGATAGTTTATGACAGGTGAAGGCGGCGGATTAACAACTCGGCTTGGTCCAGGCTGATTAAGGTCAGGTAGATAATTGATGAGTTGTGAATCACCATTGCGGCTGGCTTCTTCCAGTGGCTGACTGAAGAGCTGATTCAATTGGATTAAATCATTCGGGTTGTGTTCGTAAACCCAACTTGATTCATTAAATGGAAATGCTTCATCAATGGCTGGTGGAATTGGTGTATGTACTGTAGGAAACAGACAGTCTTCAATTTCATTAAACAAATCTTCTATTTCAACCTGCATGCTCTTGTCCATGCCTCAACGTGTCACTACTGCTTGCAGGAAGTGGGGTGAAAGCTGCAGCATTTGCCCTGAATTTATACTAGTCAGGACTAGTTGAAAACATGTGTAGCCAAGGGGAGAAATGTGTCAAGCCTCAACCTGTCAGCTCTTGCCTCAACCTATCCCCAAGCACAGCTGGAATGGGTTAGGGCAGGAAGCATGTCAACACAAAGCGCAGTTAAAACCATGTGTAAACAATCAAGCAGATATGTGATCTTTCCTCAATCTTTCCCCAAGCACAGCTGGAATGGGTTAGGGCAGGAAGCAAGTCAACACAAAGCGCAGTTAAAACCATGTGTAAACAATCAAGCAGATATGTGATCTTTCCTCAACCTTTCCCCAAGCACAGCTGGAATGGGTTAGGGCAGGTCAACACAAAGAGCAGTTAAATTTACTTCAACATGTTTCACTATGAGAAAGTCAAGAGTGCAGTTTGCATTATTTTTCTGTTGTTTTGATTTTTTTTTTTCTTAAATATATTTGTGTACTTGTTTTTATTTTTATTAACTTTTATTAATTTTTTTTTTTTTTTTTTTTTTTTAAGTTTGTTTTTTGTTTTATTTTGAAATTTGTTTTTGTTATAATTAGAAATAAATTGATTTCAGTTTTATATATTGAAATTTTTTTTTTGTTTTATTTTGAAATTTGTTTTTTTTTTGTTTTGATTGAAGGATAAATGTCACTCCTGGCACACCCACGAAGGGGGACACCCCTGGCCACGCCCACAAGGGGGACTTAACCCCTGCTCACACCACCCCTCCCCCTCTCATGCACCTTGCACCTCCTGTTCCAGAAGCCCCCTTTACCCACTACTATCTTCTATCTATCCGTGGTATTCTTGTACTGAACAGCCTGAAAGGTGAAGATGCTGGATGCGATAACTTCGACGTGTTGGTATGTGTATTTGTGCTTTCAAAACAAAACATCAAATTAACCAAACACAAATTTATGGGTAAATAAAATTCTACGAATGTGTTCAAAATAGTAGTTTATTTCACCCAAGTTTAATTTGCAAATGCAAGGTTAGGTTCTAACAAAAATAGTCACACTAAAACACTACAAGAATCTCTTACAACGCAAGAATTATCCAATAAATGAGGAAATTTACTATCCTTTGGCAATTCTACTTAAATTAAATTAGAAAAAATAGGAATTGTGGTTTATAAACGTGACTAAACATTACTGAACCACAGATTATAATGCGTCACCCAAAGAGTGCATCTTAATACTAAAATCAAAATGGATCCGGCCATTGAAATCATTCGGTATAACATACTCGGTGACTTTCATCATAGTATTCAAGGAATAGACATTGTACGAGACGTCCGTCTTTTCCAATATCAAACAATCCTCGTCGTAAGAAACGTACATGAACACATCAAACACAATATTAGGCAAAGGAACAACACTCCATGAATCACATTCGTAGTAATAAACCAACAAACTGCTATTGGGTAATTTTTGAAAAAAATCAATTTCCTCGCGGGCTTCAGGTTGAGGCTTCTGCACTTGATGCTTTGCCAATTTCCCGGTAATTTCTCTTTCGTCACATACGTTCCCAACCAAACGTCCGCAATTTTTATTCGCCGTTCGTCCAGATCAAACAAATACTTTCCGTAGTCAGTTGCCAAAAGCATCGACCTGCAATTATTAATCTCCTGGTTGAAATGAATTGTTTGCCACTTATTATGGCCGAAATTGAAACACGCGTAGGAAGTACGTGTTCGCCGGAAAAATATTTATTTATAATCTAAAGTTTCGCTCGCTATTGGATCAACAATTGTCAATTGTTCTACTTGGTCGTGCCGAATCCACGTGGTTTCGTTCTAAGCGATGAATCCGTGCCTAATGGAGTTCTGCAATTGATAAAGTTGAAAAAAACATATTGCTCCGCAACTCGATACTGTAGGAAACCAGTCTTCCCAACTCAATTCCTTCGGTCTATGAGACCAGACATCAGGCGTCAGATAATTAACCGCATGCTTCCATCTTCCACTTTCCATTACAAACGCATAAATTCTTATTTTTGGTTTGGTCATGGTCAGCCACCTCGCAGAGGCCTCTTCGCTCAGCACCTTGTAGATTGCCGGCGAGTTTGCAACGACCGGATTACTGATCATGAGGCTGCGGAGAATGTGATTCGGAAGTGACCCTACGTTGCATTTCAGTATCAAACTGATAACGTTGTCGATCTGGTTTTCGGCACCGTGCACAGGTGCACGTTGTGCTCTATGAGATCCTGCAGTTGCGCCAGGGTGATGTCGGAAAGAATGTCGATCGTGGAAATCTGCTTCATGTGGTTTAGAATGAACAGCCGAGCACCTTGAATCGTTTCGTCCACGTTGAACATTTTTGCCAACTGCCAGAGGTTTAAAAAATTATTGACGGTTATCGGAGTGGTGTATAAGTTCCAACATTGCTCGAACAAACCGATTAATTGAAGTTTATCGGCAGCGATGATCATTTCGCGTTTCGATGCGTCTGTGATTTCCGGATGGGTGGGAATATCTTGAGCGTAGATGAATTTAACGATGATATTCATTAACCCACAGACGTGTCCGAGAACGAGACCTTGTTATCGTTTTCGATGTTCGCGTGGCTGAACATTGCACAGAAGTAATCACTGCCGGCAGACAACACGCTTTTGTGCGTGAGCACGCGACCATCTTTGCATTCCAACACAACTGTTTCCGATTTTCCATCTTCGTGTAAATTGTACAGATTCGTCAAAACCGATTTCTGCTGTTCTTTCTTTGCGTTGAATTCGTCGTTTCCTCAGACCCTCTTGGGAGCTGCCATTGTCATGGTCACCTACGTAAAATGTACAGATTATCATTACGAGTTATGACGGGTTAAAAAAAATTAATATTAATATTACCAGAGAAGTAGTATTGTTTTTGTCTGTTGCCACTGATTCGGCTGATTAATAGTTGCAAGTGCAGTAGAAACCAAGGCCGCGCGAAAATTTACAAACTGCTGAAGCTTCACGAGTCCACGTGTTGTCCTCTGTGGCCAGGAATGACTAATGCACGAATCTTGCCTCTGTTCGGACTTAAATAGAGAACATCATGTGATACAGATTAGGATATACTCTGAGTACTGTAACAGTTCTTGAATAGCAAAAGAAGAACAATCCTAAAAAAATCAAAATCAAAATCAAAATCAAAATCAATCAATTCAAAGTAGATAGAAAAAAGAAAAATTGTTTTCAACACCTGAATTCTTGGTCCATTGGCTGCTAAATATGCTCGTGTCAGCTCCTGCATCAAAGTAAAAGCAAAATCTTCATCTCTGCAGTCGAGATGAATTTTGCTCATATCGGTGCTAAAATCATCATTCGTGTCCATCTCCAACCTGCCAGGGTCGATCGCGCCCAATTCGCCGAGACATTCTCCGATCAACGACCTAATCCGC
>JAQIXU010002903.1:0-10491 GCA_034701245.1 Strigamia transsilvanica
CTGATTTTTTACAGGAACTTTTTCTACTGATTTTTTGAGGCAGAAGAAGTATCGCATACTTTCTGCCAGGGGTTGTAATACAAAATCAAAGTATACTCATATTTAAAACAGCAATTAATTTTGTAAATTAAAAAATCTTGCAGCTGCGTAAGCCAAAACCCGCCGTGAGTTTGATACCGGTACCAGTACCAGATTTTCACACCCAAAATGGCGTCGCGTGATACTAGTGATGACATGATTGGTAAGTACATTTATTAAAGACATAAATTAACTTCTTAAAACCAACATTTCCATCCAAAATGAAAATTGTTGTAAATCAAAGATATTATTAAACCAATTAATTTCTTTTTTGGAAATTTAAATTTATATTCTGTTGAAAAATTAATTTACTTTTTAAATTTAAAAACAATTTTAACATGAACAAACATTACCATCGGAAAGTAAAAGAGCTGTCTATGTGTTTCAGTACATTTCGAAATACTGTATAGCATACAAATATTTCTAGTACATTTCCAACTGTTTTCCTCTCAATTATAAATTCAAATTTTTTATACGAATTTTCAACTTGGAAATGTTTGGAAATTTATTCTTTCCCCCACTTCACTTCTTGCTTACTGGTCTAGACGGTGTTCTGGGTTTACCCTAACTAAACTAGACTCTAGAATATTTGGATGAAAAATTTCAAAATAAAATACAACCAGAGATATACAAACTGCACATAATAAAAATACAAACAAACTTATTGTGTGATACAACGATATTGGTCTGCATAGGTACTGATCTTTTAAACATGTTCTTTGTGGAAGATACCAATCTTCAAGTCTCGTGAGAAGACCAAATTCTTTTACCAATATCTGACTGAAATACAAGAAGTTAGAATTCAGTTAACATAATTTAATAAAATTATTAGGTAATCTACTTTTGTGAAAACATATCTACAAATCGAGATCCTTTTCCAAATGTCAGAGGTACTGAGATTTGGTAATTTATTTTTATAAAATGGTATCTGCAGTCTTGTTTTAAATCATGCTTCATTAAATTGAGAAAATGGAAAAATGCATTGTACTCTTTGAGAACCAAATTGTAAGCATCTTCGAAATTGTCCACTTCTCCTTCTTTGTCACTTAATTCCATACGTTGCCTCAGTTGTTGAAACTCTTTACCCTTTGAACTCTAATGGATATGGAATTTAAAATTGAATTTTGGAAAATCCGCACCATTAAGTCTTACCCTTAGAAAATTATGAAGATCAAATTTGGCGTGGGCATAAAATTTAAATCTTTTATCTTTTAGTACGTCCTGTAAACTGTTGTAGGGGTTGGTGCTGGTTATAGTAGTTAAAGCGGCATAAATAACTGCACTATAAAATGAAAAAGTAAGCCAGTAAGAAAAGAATGAACGTGTAAAACTTAAAGTTTTTTTCGAAATCGTTGAAGCTGTTGAAAAAAAATTCGGTATATGTAAATAATTAAATTAATTAGTATTGTAGACTTTAACTTACAAGCTGGTCCCGTCGCGATGTCATCAGCTTTTGAAAACGCAACACAAAATACTGCAATAATAACCCACGAAGCAACTGTGAAAGGTTTAGTGAATGTTAACCAATCAAACTCGTGGACTTCAGACGATTGGCGAACTGCTAAGCCCAGATAGTCATATTTCATTGGCAAAGATACCCAATCAAAATCATTGATCCGCGGCGTTGTCAGTATAAAAGCCGTTGTGCTTGTATCTAGTTTCTAAAATATACGAATACACTCAACCCTTGCTTTACGGCTTAGATAGGTTCCGGAAAAGTTGGCTGTAAAGCAAAATGCTGTATAACGAATCAGGGGCAATTCCCCCTGATTCCTTATGGAATTTCGCCATTTTTGGCCGTATCTACGAAACATTGTGGGCCGTGAATCGAAAAGTGCCATACTTTCCTAAGGCTGTTATAGCGAAATGCCGTATAAAGAGCGGCCGTATAACGAGGGTTGAGTGTACAGATAGTTATATTTAATTAAACTGAAACTAAGCTTATGGTTGAGTCACTATCATCACAAAGAAATTGCGCATTGAGATCGATGGTTTTTGTAGTTGGGTCGCGGACTCTTGACCTAAAATCACTGTTGCGCATGATACATACATCCACTGCTAAAAAAATCTGCATCAGTCCACTGTTGCCATGGAGACAAAATGTCGAAACTTTCCATTGTGAGTGCTGCCGTATAAGGTAGATTTGGATGAGCTAGGTTAGCATTGAGCCTAAGACACCAGATTGATTATTTAATCAGATCTGACACTTACACTACAACAGAGTGACAGCCGCATGTTCTTTTTTCTGTTCAGTCAGTAGTATTTTCTCTTGCATAAGAAATTGTTCAAATTTGTTCTCTTTTGGCAGCGACCACTATTCTTTTATTGCTGTTTCAATGTCCAATACTGTATGAGTCGTTTAAAGGCCCTCCATATATTACTTCGGTGTTTTAATTTCTCTCTGGACCTCTTGTAAGGTCACCTTATGGTGGTATTGACGTTTCCTATTTCTGCTTTCTACTTTGTCTTGGTCAACTATTTTGATGAAAATCGTAGTGATATGTCATCAGAAAGTTATATCCCCCTGTGGTCGGATAATGCAAAAATGTTCGCAGCCTTCAGCAGACAAACATCTTCTGGAAATTGTAGAACAGGTGGAAAATAAAATTGTTTTATTCACAATGATGTTCCTTGCTGATTCTTGCGTCTAATTTGCTTTCTTACGACAATCAGTCATGATGTTAGGGTTAATAAACGCAGTAGTGAAGAAAGAAACAGCTTAATTAAACTGAACAAATTTGAAATTCTAATAATAACTAACTATTATCCTTTCCTCCACTTTAAAAACAAAAAAAAACCTGTGCTCAAATCCAAAAATTCAAAACGAGGGTCAAATTCCCGTAATTTCAAATTTTAGACACAGGCACGGATTTATCTGCTTATATCGGTATATTTAATCTATTACATCCAAACACTAATTTAGGAGTGAAGCTGAAGCATAAGTGCATATAATAACAGTATGCTTTACTTTTTCTATGATCATTTTCATTATACCAAAATTTTCTCCTGGAGCTTCAATTTGATTGCCATATACTTCAATAATTCTGAATAAAAGAAGATAAATTATGTATCTAGATAAACCAATAGTAAAATGTTTTAATTAAATTACTTTAAATTCATCATGGGAAATAAATAGTCAACTAATAATTCGTACACAAATCCAGTGAATGTTTTTGTCCCATTCGAGTCTTTTACCACAATTGCATCTGGCGGAAACTGAAAAGAAAAAAAATTTCACGTGATATTCCTACTAACAATACACCATCACTGAATAATTTTGTGAATTATTACAGGTTGAATTCCTATGGACATATTTGTCGTTTGCAATGGAATTATTTTCGTGTCGTAAGTATTAAAATGCACATGAAATGTTCTCTTTTCAATATCACGCATCATTGTCCTGTATTGCATCATTTGGAGATTGAAGATCTAAATTTCAAGCGAGTAAAGTCATTATGTCGATATAATTGCGGTCCATTTAAAACTTTACATTGCATTTTGAATTTTTATCGTGCAATAGAAAGTAGATTTTATTTTGCCTCCAAAATACAAAGTTCTGCAGTTGAACTTCCAAATGAGGAGACAATTGTATTTGCAGACCATCAGTATCAATTACAAACAAAACAGTCTTCTTTTCAATAAGAAAAGGAAAACGAAAAATCTAGAAGTATATTTAAATACAATTTGTTTTTAAACTTAATAATTATATAAACTTTATGTCATATACTTTGGCAGTTAAAAACTTTCTCCATTCATCTGATTGTTTTAACAACACAACCAAGACATCAAAGTATTGCTGTGGTAAAACGGTTGATATATTGCTGCCATTACTAAAATAATGAGTTGAAAGTTTAATGAAAAATGGCCATTTGTGAGCTAATAAAGCTGAATCTAAAACGTCTATAAAAATAAAAGGAAAACAAACAAGGAAAATTTATAAACAAATGTTTTGTCTTTCTTTTGAAAAAAGATGAAATAGAGAATAAAGTTAAAATTCACCCGTGTCATGTATGAAATAAACACTTCTTGCTTGGAGTGAGTTTAAAACATCAATTACTTTTTGTATTTTGTATGAAATACAAGTTTTGTTGACTGGGAAATTACAGGTAACTGGAAGTTAAAAATTGTTGTGGTTAGTTATCATACAGTAGTTGCAAAAATAATAATTTCTCACTATTTATAGGCGAATTCATAAAGAAATGTTCATATAATTTACGGTTAAACAGGTTTTGTTGCGTAAATGTTGTGCGCATGCCCACTGCGACTGAAAAAAGCCAAAATGGGCCGCCACTTATCGTGTTTGAAAAGCAGTTTTAATGTGTTGTTTAAGATGCTCTTTAGTCTCAATACACAGTTTGCGGCAGTGACTTTTCCCTTATAGTTATGCTTAATTTTATGTTATAAATAGTGTAACGGAAAAGAGAAAAATCATGCTTTGCGGTATGCATTTTTCCCTTAGGTTATAAAAGTTTCCTTACACTATTTTTGTCATGTGACTGATCATGTAATTTAGTCTTGATTTTACGGTTTTTAAGGTAAAACATCCCAAGGAACTCAAAAATGATATCATTTTTATTAAATTCCCATCTGTAGTGGCCAAAAATGCAAAAAAAGATCGTTTTTTGGCAAATAAAAAAAAAAAAATGGTCCAATCAAAAAAGTGATTGCGCCATTGGAAAGAGCGGGAAAATTCACTCTAGAAATATCTAAAAAACTATGCAAATCTATGGATTTTTATACAAAAAAAAACGAAATTCGAACAGAAACATGTAAATGAATACGCCCACCAGAGTGCGCCACGATCGCGCACGTTTCGTAAGTGCCGTGTCGCCGCCTAAAATGACAAATTTAGGCACTTTTTGGCCACTAAATTAAAAAACAAAGCTGACAGGCTGGTAGCTTGGAAGAAATACTACAAACCCAGACTGGTTTCAGAATTTATTGAAACCAGTTTAGTATCGAAAATTCCCACTGATGTGTGCCTGTTCTGCTTGAAGCAGAGAATTGCAAATGGCGGCAATCACAAGTAGTCGCCATTTGCAATTTTTGGGCACTGACGTAAATAGCGGAAAATTACCGGATTGGCTGCGCTATTTTCAGTTATACTGTAAGTAAAGTTGGACTTATAAGTTCTCCACTATTTTTATAAGCATAACGGGGGTTTTTATAAGGGAAAAGTCACTGCCGCAAACTGTGTAATTACTTTATGAATGCGCTTAGGTAACAATCTAAAGAAAAAAGTGAACCGTCATCTTATGCCGCCCCTTACGGTGCCGCCTGATGCAGCCGCCTCTCTGGAACATGGCACGGCACGGCCCTGGATAACAAAGCCCTGATGGTAACGAGGAAGTTGCTACAAGCACTCCTTAACTCTTGCTATTGAGGGGATGGGATGCCATAGCAATTATACACGCATTGAAAATTTTGAAAATTTTGTCATATTGGGTTGCTTTGAAATTGAATCGTTTTGTGTTTATGACATGACTGATTTGAAACTACATTCTGTGTCATAACAATAGTGCATGACTAATTGTTTTGTCAAGAAACGTAAAAATAATACACTCAACCCTTGCTTTACGGCCTAGATAAGTTCCGGAAAAGTTGGCTGTAAAGCAAAATGCTGTATAACGAATCAGCGGCAATTCCCCCTGATTCGTTATGGAATTTCCCAATTTTTGGCCGTATTTACGAAACATTGTGGGTCGTAACTCAAAAAGTGCCATTCTTTCCTAAGGCCGTTATAGCGAAATGCCGTATAAAGAGCGTCCGTATAACGAGGGTTGAGTGTAGTTTTAAATAGAATTAAAGTAATGTGCTACAAGAAACTCATTTTGTGTGCTGCAATTTAATAACGGAGTGGTTAAACCCAGAGAATTTCTCTGGGAATAACACGTGGTTATTTTCAGAGAATTTCTCTGGGAATAACACGTGGTTATTTCCAGAGAATTTTTCTGGGAATAACACGTGGTTATTTCCAGAGAATTTCTCTGGAATTAGTGCTTGCCATTTAATAATGATTGCTTTGGAGCTAGATTAATCGAAAATAAATTCTGTATGTTATTTTTGGTCAGAGATTACAGACAGGGGTCCATTGGACTCATTTGTGATGTGGGGGAAAAACAACTAGCGATCATGAAAATTCGCCACAGTTTGTTCTATTATAAACTTGAAAAACCCCAATTACTCTCATCAATGAGCTCATTGCTCTCATCCAATCCAAACTGCATAAAAAAGAGCATGTACCTAAGACCGGTTTGGGGACATTTCACCGGGCGACGTTTCACCGGTGGGACGTTTCACCGGTGGGACGTTTCACCGGTGGGACATTTCACCGGGTGACACATCACCGGGTGACATTTCACCGGGCGACATTTCATCGGGTGTCAAAAAAGTATTTTTCAACGTAAAAAATGTAGGAAAATGTAAAACATTAAAATAAAAGAACTGTGCATTCCTTTAACCGGTATCTCAAGTGAAATATCAATCACTTTAATTATAATAAACAACATAATGCGTAAAAAATTTATAAATAAAAACTGAATTTTTGTTTTGCACTTAGGCGTATCATAAAACGTGCATGAACAAATGCACTTTTCGCACTTTTTGCAAAAAGTGCATAAATTAATTCTGCTGGTTTAGTCGTTTTATCGTTTTTATTAGCTGTTCAGAGGGAAAGTAATTGGTTTTTGAAATAGGTGTTATTATTTTATTTTGAATGTCATCTAGACTTCTAGAGTAAATGAGACGAATTGATTTTGATTCTTTTATTTTAATGTTTTACACGTTTTTACATTTTTTACGTTGAAAAATATTTTTTTGACACCCAGTGAAATGTCGCCCGGTGAAATGTCACCCGGTGAACTGTCACCCGGTGATGTGTCACCCGGTGAAACGTCTCACCGGTGAAACGTCCCACCGGTGAAACGTCCCACCGGTGAAACGTCCCCGGTGAAATGTTGCTCGGTGAAAAGTGGCCCGGTGAAATGTCCTAACACGCCTAGACCACATGGTAGAAGTGAAACTGCATGACATACGTAGTCATCGGGGTTAAAAGAAGTATAATAAAGAACATAAAGAACATAAATAACACATGTTACTTTGTTTTATTTTTATTCTCTTATTTTAATTTGTTTATTTTTGTTGGGTTATTAGTCATCCCTAGCAAGTTATTGGTTGTAATGACCCCCCACTGGTCATCCCCCACTCCCCTACCTCACTTCCTCTCCAACTTTGAATAAACCTGATCGCAGCACACGTTGCTCTACGACCTCGTACAAGTTATATCCACATCTATCCATTAACTAACCAACAATTTTGGCTATTAAATTTTATTTATATTTTTATTCTTTCATTTTATTTATTTTATTTATTTTTATTTTATTTGGTTTTAATTTTTCTGTTTTATTCTATTTTATTCTATTTTATTTATTTTATTATCTTATTGTGTTTTATTTCAAATTATTATGTGTTGCGTTTGTAATGTTTATATTTCTTTCCATCCCAGCGCACCTTTGGCTTATTGAGCATCAATGATAGTTTTCCTTCCCACTTGTCGTCCCTGCAGGGGCGTAGCTTCAAATTTTGGGCCCCCATGCAAAAATATTATTGGGCCCCCTCTTCGATTTTTAGGAGCCCAAAAATTCTAACAAAATATAAAATGAAATAAATTAAATTTTTTTTCCTTCAATTTTTTTAAGATTTTGGTCTCAAAAAAGGCTGCGCAAAAGGCCCCAAACTGTAAATACGCCTTTGTGGCCCCAAAATTACTGCACAAAAAAATTCCCAAAAATAATTTTCATAAAATTTTTTTTTTTTTGGAAATTGAAGGGCCCCCAAAACTAAGAGGCCCCCATGCACCGCATGGGCCTGCGGTATGGTACCTGCGTCCCTGCTTGTGCACATAAAAACTTACACAGCAAGTGAGTCACTTGACATCACTACAAACTTAGCCTCATACAGGGTATTAATTCTACATTACAAATAACTTAACCACTCCTGTCATGCACTACTGTTGTATCACGTTGGAGAATCACTCTAAAAACGCGACAAAAGAAATTTCACTTTAAAATTGGGTTGTTACCTAGTTTTTATTCCATAAAAATTTCACTGTGACTGCTGGTCCATAACACATTTAACAACAAATCCGCCACATTGCATAATTTGAGAAGCACTGATTTAGACCAGAGGTTCCCAACATGCAGTACGCGATAAGTAATGAATTAATAATGAAAACAATATTTTGCGACATATCCGACTAGATTTCCCCAAAATATTGATCTACTGGTACGCGTCACCATATTGTACTTTACCAGGGTACACCATCTTAAAAAGATTGGGAACCTCTGATTTAGACAACCTAAGAGAAAGTTTTCAGGAGCAGATACAGGGCCGGCCGGGCCCAAAACGTGACTGCAACGTCACCAAAGAGCCCGAAACGTAAACGAAACGTCACCAAGGAGCCTGGCGCGGGCTGTGTGCCGGCGCACCGTTCGCACCGCTGTTCGGCCGGCCCTGAGCAGATACAGTATATAGGTTCTCGCAGGAGAAAGATCCAATGCGGCTGCGGGGGCCCCCAAATTCCAAAAATTTCTAAAAATAATATTGAAAAAATGTTTGAAAAATTCTTTCTCAGTTAGGGCCCCGAAAATGACTGTTCCCAGACCATAAATCCGCTTCTGAAGCTTTTCAATTTTTTTATAGTTTTAACACAAACCTTGTTGATGATGAATAAAAAGAAGCAGAAAATGTAGGAAATACTTAGCCATTGTAATACTCTTTGAATTCAACTGTTTGCTAGAACCTCAAATGAAATAGAAAATGAAGTTGTTGCTCTGTTTGTGGAATCCCTCGAGTCTTGTGGCTAAGTGGTTTCATGAAATGAAACGTATAATTTTTTGCACTTTGTTATTTATAAGATATAAAACGTAATAAGTTTATCAGGCAATCTAGTCAGACCTCGAGTAATTGTACTAAAACATAGTGGTTTATTTTTTCATTAGATCACGTTTGCGTGGATGGAAATTGAAAGTTTGGATCGGTTGAATAAAGTGAACACGCACAGTCACAAGGCGCATTCAAAAACGTTTAAATGATCGTTTAAACCTGCCAAAATAGTGAATCAAAGAAGGTGTTAAAAACCAAATTTTAAATAGAATTAAATTAAATTTTTCTTAAATTTTGTACGATTTAACTGATTTATTGATTATTTTAGATCTATGTAAGAGAAAAAAAGAAAGAAGAATGGGTAATATGAAGAAAATGGTTTTATTTTGCCAACAAAATTCGCCATTTGGGCTTGAAAGGATGAAAATATTTCAGAATATATTGAAATCAATCGAATTGAATTAAAGCTAGAATTAAGGAATATTATTGATCATAACAAAGGTATAAAAACATAATTTTTGGGGAATATGAATGAAATATTTTGCATTTTTCACTAAAATATCAACTTTGAAGTAACAAAAATATCTTTTTTATTCCGAAATTTACTCAAAAACATCCTTAAAATAAGCTAGACACAAACATTTGGTGAAATTTCTCTTAAAAATGAGTATTTTTTATTTTTTTGTCTGTTTTAACAAAATTTAAATAATTTTCTTTGTTCTCATTTTAGACTTACCAACACACACACGCCCGAGAAAACGAAAATAACATCCAAAATCGATCACTTAGTGACAATTATGGCACAAAAAACGAGGAAAAATGTCGACCCAAATTGAAAGTTAAGTTTAAAAATGTAAGATACCGGTAGTTGTTTAAGATTGATTGAGTTTATTTGAAAATACCACTGTTTTTAACAACACTACAAATAAGCAGGAGAAAATTGTAATTTATGGGGCGCACGAACTAATACAAAAAAAACCTACCACGAATAAATAAAAAACATGATTTTTTGAATTCGTGATTGGTTTAATCGCGATTGTGCTAATGCGGTGTGTTGTGCCGCAAAATGTATTTCTGCGATTCGCGGTTGATATTCTTAGGAATTTTAATTGCAAAATTTAAATTGCGAAATTTTATTTTTCAAACGTGCAAGTGATTATTTTTTCTTATTTTTTTACTTCCTCATTTTCCAAGTTTGAAAAATTAAATTTCCTGGTTAGCCCAGTGGCGTCACTAGGGTTGGTGTCACCCGGTGCGGGAATTCATGGTGTCACCCCCCCCCCCCCTCCCCTAAAAAAACACAAAAAAGTGTATCAAAGCGCAAAAAAATGCAAAAAAATGCAAAAATTTCCAGAATTTTATAATTTTGCGCAATTAATGAGATTTTGCGCTGTTTTTGGATTTACTTTTTTTGAATTACTAACCGCAAAAAAACAACAATTCAAAAAAAAAATTTTGAATTAAATACGGTAAGCGCGAATTGAACATGGAATAAGGGCAAAATTTGTTTTTGCGGTTTGAATAAGCGCT
>JAQIXU010002904.1:0-10486 GCA_034701245.1 Strigamia transsilvanica
AATTTGTGGTTTATTGGTGATTTTTTAATATAAATTTTTGATTGTTTGTTTTGTTTATTGAGTTGGTGATTTTGTTTAGTTTAAATTTTTACTTTTTATTTTTTTTTTGGTTTTTTAAATTCGAATTTCTGATTTTATTTTAATCAATGTTTTAAATATTAATCTTTTAAATAAATGTATTTTAAAATATTGTTTTATAGTTTATCAGTATTAGAGGGAGCTGTGATGGTGCACTGTTGTAGCTCTGCTACAACCAGACCCACGTGGAATCTGTGATGTCATATAATCTCAACTGCTTTTCACGCCTCTGGCGGACAAACAGAAAAGCACTATACTGCAGGGAAGTTTTTTTTGTCCATGACTGTACTCATAACAACATTCCGTCCATGGAATGGTAACAAGAATCAAAGTCTGAAGTTTCCTGCCAAAGGTGGTATACTCATAAAAATATCGTTTATACTCTGAATCATCCTTGCAGGTGGAAACGAATTGTTTCTGGCCCTGATGGTGCTCGGAAAAATTTAATTGTTTCAGACTGAATAAATTTTATCTACCCAGAATTCCCTTGTTTTATATCTAAAATTTGCAACTGGTCACAGCCGGTTGCAAACAAAGACACCCAACTACTATTTTTCATTGCCAGCCATTTGCAAAACAAGCAACAATGACTCACACAGTTTAAGAGTACGGAAACTTTCTGGTGACAATTTCATGAGTACCACAAATTTATCAGACTCTGAATAATAAGAGAATGAAACATTCCGTTTGAAATGGTGCTGTTGAAAAATTAAGACTGTAAAAATATTTAGACTCTGAAAGCTTATGAGTACTAGGCTTTAGGAAATTAATGTTTGTTCTCTACTCACATACTGGAGAGAGTTTTGTACACAATAAAAATGGATGATTAACTCATTGCCATTTCAATTTGGTTTGTGCATTCCAACACATTCACCATTAAATTTGCCATTAATAATTTAATAAATGGGAGGTGGTCTGGTGCATTTAAACCTGAAAGGCTCAAAATGGTGCCAACATAACACAACAACAACAATCATTACGTTGTAACATTTAGATATGTGTAATTGGAATAAATTCAATTCACTTCCCTACGGAACAAAATCAATATTTCATAACCCTTTTATAGTTCCAATTTCAAATATCATCCTTAAAGTGCTGGCAAAACTGTCAGACTAGTGACAATTTATGAAAGGTGCTGTGACCAGATTAAAAGGAACTAGAACCCAATGAAAGTTTTATACAGAGGACATCTTCAATTCCACTCATATCTCTTAATTAAAAATGTTGGAGGAGCAAATGAAAGTAAGCAATCCAAATTGGAAAGTGGCCAAAAGTGAGATTTATTTGTACTAGGAGATTGATGGGACTCACTATATCAGTGATTGGGTATTTACCAATTATTTAGGGTCCACTCCATGTCTTCACCTAGATAATAAATATCAGTTTGTGACCGGCTCCCGGTCTCTAAAGCAACGCAGTCCACATGGCCCTCCGTACTATTGGTTGATGGCTCATTGGTTGATGATGTCACCATCACTCAACAAATGAGCTATAGGTACAGCTGAATGGTGCAAGAGTGGACCCTATTTAAGGACCAACTTCCTATCGGTCAACAGTCTTACAACTGCCTTGACAGGACACACAAGGTTGACATCTTGGTCCTGCAGACCACTCTTGTTCACCATGGTGGTGGTTAGGGAATGTGCCGGTATGCTCTTCCCAGTACCATAAGCGACACAAGGGCAGGGTTGAATAACCCACGGAACAATAAGGCAATTTCAACCACGATGGTCATTGGTTAATCCTAACCATGTGGTCAGCATTTTGGTCAATGATGTACTGTGGAAACCCAACACATGCTGTGGTAACCCTGAAATAGGGTCCAAAAGAATATTCCTTATTTCATTGTTAGAAATAAAACCTTCCAAAATCTATTATTAGAATTAGAACAGGAAGTGCAATTTCCTGTGAGGAAAACTCTCAGTCTAAACCCAACTTTGAACATTGTCACATCACGCATTCGTCTATCTACGCAAAACATTAAAACTAGGAACCATAGCCAGGCATGCGAGCTGTAACCAAGTTAGACTTAGATTCAGTTTAACCTTTCTTAAAAAGGACATCTTATTATCCAGATACGGTGAGGTTCGAATCTACTTAGAAGTAGATGCCACATCCACTGGGAACATCAGTCATCCCAGGGACCGGTAAGCAGGGCTGCTAAGCAGAGGGGACTGAGGAACTTGAGTTCGCTGAAAAAGGAACACCACATCCCTAGGACTAGCGGTTGCCCTAGAGGACTGGTCAGAGTAACTGCAGAGATCAAATTCATCGTCTAATGTCGAGCGGATGTCATACTATTGGACAGAGATGTGAACAAAGGCTACGTGTGAGTAAGAAGAATCAGTGAAGTAATTCACTTGCCCGGATAATACTGGTGAAACAGCGAATATCACTAAACGGAATCATTCTGCACGCGGAATTATCCTCTATCGTCGCGATCGCCCATCAAATGCCTAATTCGATATTATTTTATGTCGTTATGTATTACACCCACACCTCGCTATATGGCAGGGAAACGTTCCTGGAAAGTCTGCTGTATATAAAAAATGTTAGGTTGTAAATCGTAATTTAGCCGTAATGACCCAAGACCGTTATTTGGTAGTTTGTTCGTTGCAAGTTATTTTTTCTTTAATTTATCGTTTGTTCAGGATATTGGAGTGCAATATCCTTCCAAATAGTCAGGTTTTATCCGATTAGGGGCAACACTTAGAGGGCGTTGCCATGACAGCCTTGCGACTGTCTACTGTACAGGCTGTGACGTTGCGTGGAGCGCGAGCGAAGTTGTAAAAATTAGTCTGAAACTGAACATGAAACTGTATACATCGTTATTTGCCACTCGTCAAGGAACCACTGTAAATTTAGGATTGACCAACGAGAATACCAGCTTTCATCAGATTCTACTCATTGTATCTTGTCCAGCGAAACTCGGACTAGATCCGGTTGCATGAGCAAGAAATTGCATGTAGCTGCACTGCCGGCAGAACCCCTTTACCCGTCACAATTGACGTAAAGGAAGTAGTTGACTGACCAACAGTGAGGTCGATTCAACGTCACTTAGAGGTGGATCACGCTGTAAGGTTCGTCAGATGTAGTGACGACCAAGAAGCTCATTTGAAAAGGCATTCAAAGTGGCGAAGTGCTAAGTTATTCTTTGAATGTAAAGTGTATTTTGTTTTATCTATTGCTCTCAAGCTAAGAGAGATCCAGTGTATAAATATCTCATTTAGTTCCTCACGCAAGTTGCATTAGAATACTGAAAAACGAAATTAAGATGTTAAACTTCAGAATTTGTAGCAACATTTTATTTGATCTGACTCCAACAATGATAAAGTAATTAAGTTTTGAAATACAAATGATAAAACCAATGACTGGTAGCACGTCAAAACAGCGCGGTCAAAATGGCGCGCGTCAAAATAGCGCGGAAAAAACAGCGCGACGTCAAAACAGGCGCGTCGTCAAAAGTAAATGTTTTTTACTTTTTGGCTCTGTTTTTTTGGGTGGGGTGGTTTGGTGGGTTTAGTTTAGGTTAGGTTAGGTGAAGTTTTTTTATGGTGCAAACTATGGTTTTTTTTTGTTTTGGCGCCGCGCTATTTTGACGGCGCTGTTTTTGCTGCGCTTTTATGACGCGGAACCCCAATGACTGACTTTTTCTGTGTCTAATTTATTAGAGATGTCTGTTTTGTTAGTCTAACAGGGCATTCCATAAATCAACAACTTAATGTCTGTAAATGCAAATAACTGACTTTTTCTGTAAAAATCTACAGTTTAAAAAAATTTAAAGTTACAGAAACTTTTTACAGTGTTGGATTTCACTGTAAGTTTGATAGAATCTTCAAAACTTTGCTGCGTTATTACCACCATTTTTGTAATTTATTTATTTGTTTTCCTCTCTGTTTCAAACTTCTCATTACTTTATGTTATCCGTTTCCTTTGGCTTCATACTTTCATTTCCGAAACGAATCGCTCCCATGATCTTTGATTCAACAAACCCAACAATACTGCTGATGACAGGTTAAGGGCCAACATCCGGAAAGGAAATTGCCCAAATTGAAAACAAAATACGCTTATCTTGGAGAATGGATAATTAAATCCATTCTCTTAAGCCAATTGCTGTATTTCCTTCTGTGCTGCTTCTCCACATGGCACTACCATAAGTCATGAAAACTGCAAAACTTTGTCACACTTGCAACAACTACGCTATGTTTTCGAAAACTTATGACAAGCTCCCATTCTATTTGCCACAAGAAAACGCTGATTGAAAATATCGACTATAGTGTATAGCAGGAATGCACATACACCTAACCCTCGATATACGGCCGCTCTTTCTACGGCATTTTGCCATAATGGCCTTGTGCCATTTATGGCTACATTTTGATTTTCGGCCTAACAGTTTCGAGTTACGGCCAAAAAGTTGGGAAATTCCATAACGAATCAGAGAAAACGGCCCCTGATTCGTTATACGGCATTTTGCTTTGTGGCCGACTTTCCAGGAACGTATCCCGGCCGTGTATCGAGGATTAGGTGTAGTGTGAAAGTCATTGTTGCAGTCATTTGATGATTGTTCTGATATCACCATTGAAAAGCGCATCAAGCAATTACTATTCAACTGCATTAGCAGAATTTGGATATCTTTATCCGTTTGGGAAATTATGGACCCTCAGTATTAAACAGCCGTTTTGAAATTGAGCTCTTCCGTATTGGTTGAGAAGGTTCCCATGATCAGTTCTATTCTATGTATCCCTGAGCTTGTGATATGCTACACCAATGGGAGTTTGTTAAAAGTTTTTTAAAACAGAGCATAACAAACTCATGCCTTTACATTTGTATTCATTATAGAGCACCCTCTCACGAGTAATGGCAACTTGTGATGTCCTAATAAAAACCCATACAACTGGGAATTTATTCACACAGGATAAGAAATTGCAAGGTTTCCCTCCAACCTGTTGGAAGTTACCATCACCAGCAGCCATAAAATAGCCTCAAAAAGCCAGCTAATCAAATTCAGTGTACACCCACTGACATAAAACCTGGTCCAAAGCACTACACTGTATTTTGTTTCAATGCAAACTCTTTAAACAGTTTCAGAATTGTAGATGAGCTAGCACATTGAAAAGTCTTAAAAGCTTCTGGAGTTAATTTTATGTCTTTTGGTGTACCACAAACTGCCATACACTTCATTCTCTGGCTTCCCAATATTTACCAAGTTAACAGTTCCATCAAAGCATTGCCTTTGGTAAATAAGAACCCCCATAAATAAAGACCCCTGCCCTGAACCCACCATAGTTGGATCAGTGATCAGTGCCCTCTTTTAATAAAATGAGCAAGTTTCTGTGACACTCTTCTGGAGGACTTTAGTGCAATCTGCTGGTTCTTTCAATAAAGCGAGCATGTTATCGGGCCTTTTTTTGATGGGTGTGGAAGCTAATAGTAATTTGCCGGCTGACCAATGAGAATTAGTTTAGAATCCATTAGGATATTGACTAGATTTTTAATCAAAAATAAATTAACCATAAGTCACCAATTTCTAGGAGTTATAAATTCATTTTTAATAACCAGTGTTTCATAATAAATGCTCATACAATTTTAAACCCATTTTTCAATCCAATTTTCTGACTTTAAATTTGACAACTGAAATCAGTCTTGAAGTTGATAAGAAGTTAATTCAACCAGTTAACCTTTGGAAGCAAAAAGCTATAGCTGTTTAGGGACAACCACTTTCTTGATTAAAAAATTTAGTTTTCTTATCTATTTTTTTTTTGCTAAAAATTTTTGACTTTGTTTGTGTGATGATAAACTTTGAGCCAGGTGAAATTTGCAGCCATTGGTTGTTTATTTAATCAGTTACTCCAAATAGAGAATTTCTGCCCCTTAAAACTCCAGCGTAACAATTTTGTGGGCTTCACTGCATTAGACAAGAGTGCTTCAACTAACAGCTTCATCAAATGGATTCTAACTCTCTCCAGCAGACCGCACTGGCAATTAGCTTATAACACACTGGTCTGCAGAACCGTTATAGCAGTTTGAAAATTTTATAAATTCCTGAGTCTTATTTCAAAAGATGTTAAATTTGTGGGCGCCTCCTCGTATAGTATCCGTCGAATACAGGTAATCAGACAGCCGGGCGCACCATAGTGTGAATACTAAATTTATATTTGGGCGGACTCCCAAACCTCCTATGTCTTTCCTAGTGATTAAGACACTATTCCAGAGTGGTGGCAGTGCTCTGCTTATGTGTTTTCCGAACTCCAATTAACACCAAGCAGAAAACAACACATTCCAGGCGGTCATTAACTACATCTCTGATAAACTAAAGAATTTCCTAAATTAGGAAAACTTGGACAATCCTATTAATTATAGGGAAGATTTGAAGGGAATGGAAGGAATATTCAAATGAGATTGGGCGCATACATAATGGTACGGACAGTGACAGGCACAAAATTAAATAAAATAAACAAAATAATAGAATATTTGAAAATAAATTAAAATCAAGGGAAAATTAATTAAAAAATACCGATCACCGCAAACAGCAAAGTGTGGGTCCGTGATAAGCTATTCAAAAATATTTGTCAGTGCATGTGCCCTCTATAAATTTAGTATCAAATTAAAAATAAATAAACAGTGCTTTAACTTATGGACCTAAAAATTGTCGCTAAACAGCTCAGGGCTTATAGCAAAATAGTAACACTACTGGTGTCTAGACATCTGATTTCCTAATTTAATTTAAAATTAATGTTTTGCTAAATTTGATAAAGCAAAGTCCTCTTTTTTTGCCTTTTGTTCAACAGATTAGTTTAAAGTGACGTTTTTGCACACTTAGGGAATTTCTCTCATTTCATTAGACAATTAACATTTGCTGAACCAATTACCATCACATAAAAATAAAAATAAAAAAATATTGCTTGTGGTTGTTTATTTGCACACATGTGCAATAAATGGCTCCCAAAACACCAAAAAAGGAAGAAAGAAGAGGAAACAACATCACTTACCTCATCAATTGTCCTGGGTGCTGAAGTGCTGAATTAAGTAGATTGCAAGCCAAAATAATCTGCAACAAACAACAATAGTACTTACAAGTGTAATTAGGGAATGAGTTTGGCATTGGCAATCAATAGTGAGTTATTGGGATGATTTTTTTAATTTTATTTTCAGTGGTGTGTTGGGGGGTTATTGTGGATTAAAGGAGCTTTGTTTGGGTTGGAAATGTTCAAGTGTGGTGTTTTTCAAGTGGTTATACAAATCACACCTGCATTTGATGAGTGTTTGAATAATACTTGACTTTGATAAACAAGTGTTCAGTTTGAAATGCGAATTTTTATATGAAAAATTTTCATAAAATTAAACAAAAAAATTATATTTTTCTCAAAAAATTGTCTCAATTTTTATATTTTGCTCCAAAAATATTTTTCAGAAATGTGTCTAAATTTATACATTTTTATACAAAAATTGTCTGAATTCATAGTTTTTTTTTTCCTTTAATATTACAAAGTTGCAAGATAGTAACTTTAATATCTCAATGCGACATAAATTATAATAAAATCCTCTGCTTCCAAAACAGATGAAACATTCATTCTTCCAACTTTAAGTGTCCACAAATGACAAAGTTAGTTCGCTCGATAAATTACATCCCCATATTCGCTGAATAACTTGACAATAATTCAACAACGAGCTGCAAAAAAGAAAACTATGTCAACATTGACTTACATTTCACTACCTCTATAAACCAGCTGTCTTCATCACTTTACATGAAACCCAAACACTCCCAACTTTAATCACCTCATTATGGATTCTCTCATAACAAATTTTTATTCTTTAAATTTAATATTTATTCTTTAAAGTTAATTTTTATTTTTAAACTTTTTACCCCTTTTTTTTTGTTTTTTTTTAAATTCACAACTGGAAAATTTCATAATACTGTGGTTGACTTAATGGACTCATGCCATTGACCCGATAACTGCAGAAACTCTAGTAGTTCTAGGATATTAGTGTCTAATCCTACTACAATGCGAACTACATTTCAACGAGATTGGTCATAAATAGGACCATTCAAATCGTTCCAGCTATTGTATGCATTAATCACATAACATTTTCACAGTTATTATTGCTGAACCCAAAGTCTCACCTTTAAAACTGTGGTGACCTCGGATTTATTTAATTATAAATTCGAGTGTGCACAATATTTCTCCACTTTTTCATATTCAGCCCTCGAGGTATTACAAGTGTCACACGCCAACTGCAATATTTCGCACCCATCGCATCCAGGGGTCACGCCCTGGCTGCAGCAATTCCCCGGATTCTGTGCAGCAATGCATAGAATCCGTTGGAATTAAGCAATTGAGTTGTGCGCAGATGTCCCACGCCAGTGTTGGATTAACCCATGTAGAGGCCCTTAGGCTGTCGAAATCTGGGGCCCCCTATGCACTTTGCAAATTATATCCTAATGCGTTTTGAACAACAAAATCTTGATAAATTAATTTTATTAAACAAAACAAACATTAATATTTTCAAAAATTATTGTACGATTGCGATGCTGGCACTGTTTTATCGGAACCGGCAAAGTTCTCTTTCAAAATCAAATTCAATATTATTTTGATCCCTTGTCGCGGGGCCCCTAAAAGGCGTGGGGCTGGAGTCCGGCGACGAAGAGTTGTGTTATTGGCGTTCCTGCCATTTTTCATTGTGTGTATTTCATATTCCTCTTTTCTTTATATTTCACTAGCAAAATAACCCGGCTTCGCTCGGGATTCGAAAACGTATGTAATGAATCATTAGGTTATTTATTTAGTGTTGCATATTCGAAAATGTTTGGATTAAAAGTGCAATATTTTTCATTGTTTTATTTTGTGTTATTTTACCATCGAAAACCATTGTGATTATTTGTAAACCCCTAGACATTTACAGTAACTAGGCCATAGGATATAAGACTCTTTGTGGCTTTTCGACAGCGTTTGAAACCTGGATTCCCGCAAAAAAACAACTGAATCAATCTTGTTGAAGTTGACCACCTCTACTTCTCCACTCTCATCTGGCTAGGGATTTCGCATTATCTCGTTAAACGCTAATGCTTGTACAATCATCCCACTTTGAGCATTAGATTAAACATCGAGATAATTTCTTCCAAGATAAAATTTATATCTGGTGAAACCAAATTCATATTGCCAAGTTTTATGCTGCCGCCACTTTTCGGGTTCCAGAAACCAGGCAGATATTGACTTCAAAATTTGATTGACAAGCATACAATGTGATAAAAAAGCATTGTATAAAATTATATAACAATATTAACTAAAATCTAAAGAAATTAAATTATAACACATCGGTCAATGGCACCGTTATACAGTTTAGAAAATTTGTAAATTCCCCGGCCTTGTTTCAAAAGATGTTAGATTTGTGGGCGCCTCCTCGTATTGTATCGGTCGAATATAGGTAATCAGGATACCGGGCGCACCATAGTGTGAATACTAAGTTTATATTTGGGTGGACTCCCAACCTCGAATGCAGATGGCATTGTCGTTAAATGGTGTTGTGGAGGTGGATGCCTTGGCATCGAGTTCGACCACGCGGCTGCACAAAAGTTCAACTTCCAAATGCACACGTAATAAATAAAAGACTCACGTAAACCAGTATCTATGCGAAATATAGGTAGCGCATGGCACTGGCACCTAGGGCGACGATGATTACTTTCCGATGGTAATGGCGCGCAATAAAAACAAGGATGTATTGCTTTATACGGTCGGGTCCAGAATGGAGGGAAACGTCAACGGCACTCTCGGTGTAAAAATGCGACTTTGAGAAACTATGTGAATCAAAGCGCTAGTGTCCAACAAACGGTAGGCATGCATACCTTGCCAAAATGGGGGCGGCATTTCGAAGACTCGCATCATACTGAGAAAATCCATCGCACGGCCCTGTCCGGAGCAACACGTAGTTTATATCCTGCCTCCATAGAGTACTAAACATTTATGGCCACATTGTGCCTGGAACCATCCTAAGTCTTTCCTAGCGATTAAGACACTATTTCAGAGTGGTGGCAGCACTCTGCTTATGTGTTGTACCTAACTCGTATTGAGACCAAGCGGAAAACAACACATTCCAGGCGGTCGTTAACTACATCTCTGATAAACTAAAGGATTTACTAAATTAAGAAAACTTGGGCAATCCTATTAATTATAGGGAATGGAGAAAATATTCAAATGAGATTAGGCGCATGCATCATGGTATGGACTGTGACTCATGCATAGGCGCAGAATAAAATAAAATGAATAAAAATAACAAAATAATTTAAAAATACACCTATCCCTCGACTTACACGGTACTTGTTTTACACGATTTCAGTTTTACACGGTTGATAAATTAACGGATTTTAAAAGACTGGTAAAAATGTATATTCGGCTGCATATACGCATATACA
>JAQIXU010002905.1:0-10479 GCA_034701245.1 Strigamia transsilvanica
AAAAGTTTTGTTTACTTGTCAGTTGGGTGCAATCAGTAAAGTTTAATAATAAAAAAAATAAATATGAATTTTTTTTTCCTTTTTTTTTCTTTTTCTTTTTTTGTTCTTATAAAAAAAAAATATGGAAACATGTTCCGTCTTCGCTTGGTACCGTCTGCCAACCATGTAAATCATCTTTTTCCGCACAAGGGACGCTAGTGGCGCATAGGCGAGTTATTGAAAATATAATTAACTCAACGTTGGTACGAATAAATATGAGGGGACCTCGTTGTAAGGACGCACCTGCTGCTGCCAAGTGATGATGCTAATTTGCATCCTGTCACCAGTTTTGGCGCACTCGTTTTAACGAATTATTGAGGAGCTTGGGCAAACTGCCTTTTGGTTGTCATGGTTACACTCCTCCCCCATGCTTGATCTTTCTCTTTTTTTTATGAATAACTAATGGTTCCATTATTTAAGCACTTTGAAATGTAAATTAACAACCTTTTTTTTCTCTTTGAGAATGACAGTGTGATACAAATCAGTTACAGGTGGATTTAAAATCTTGAAATTAGGCCTATAGTAAAGGGGAAAATGTGAAATCCATTTTTTTATTTCGATTTTTTAAAATTGTTTTGCACAATATTAATGGGAGAGGGGTTGAATATTTGAAATAAATTATTCAAAATTGAATTTGGGTGAAATATTGAGTCATTTCTTGTGGTGGTTGTTATTTGGGCATATTTCTCTCGGTCTTTTTTCCTCGCACTGTTGTAAATTACCCTCTGGCTTATATGCACCGCACAGGTCGTGGCAATGGCGCGGGCGTTGCTTTATTGCTACGGGGTGCAAGTTTGACATACCGCGTGCCAGGCTAGCGAAAAACCGAAAAACAAAATTATTGAAAAATTCTCGGCCTTATTAACAAATCTCAACATGGGAAGTTTATTTTTATTTTTTTCTTTCTTGGTGGATTAGAACATTCACGCAATTTGGTTCCTAATTGGATTAGAGTGGCAACATAAGGAACAAGTGATCAAGAATTGCGACTTCATCCGGTCAGTTGAGTTGGTCATCTGTTTTCTCTGAAGGGGGCTGCACTGACCATTGAGAAAGCTTCCTGCTGTGCCTTAACCAATGTGTTCATTTTTCTCCCATGTTTTAAGCTTGACCTCGTTACAAGGTAACATTATTGTAATGAAATTTTATTAAAATGAGTGGATGACCACTTGGCTGCAAGCATGTGACGTTATTTGTTGTCAGCTTAAATCTTAGACTCTAATAAAGTGGATGTAAAAGAACGAGTACTTGGACTTGAAAGCGAAGGAGTGTGAATATTAAAATTTTTGTTTTTTAACTTTAGTTTGACGACTTTGAAAGGTTATAAATTTCATTTTCGATACAAGTAACAAAACGTTTTTTCACAACGCACACGCACTGTAAGGTTTTCAGAATTATTTTTGCTTCTTTTGTATTGGAATAGTGGAGAAGTGTTTCTTTTTGTTGTTTTTTTCATTACGCGTTTTCAATGTTTTGTTTATGTGGTTTTTGGTGCAAAAACAATACAAAAACATGCGTAACTGTGAATGCGTTTGTTTTTGAGTCTCATGCTCGTCTTGTGAGTAAATGGCGATTAAAATTTCCATCATTTCAATCAACTAACGAATTGTGACTCACAATTATGCTCTTACTCACGTTTTAGGAAGTGGATGCTTCGCCTGAAAGAATTTGACAATTGGAAAGTTTGACCCGTCTATCTAACTTTCGCGACAGCCATTTTGAATTTAGCGTAGCTTTTGTTTTTGAGGTTTTTGGTGCTTGTTTATGGCTGTTTTTGGTGTCCACTCAGTTTATAGAAACACCAAAAAAATGGCATAAACAGAAACTTTGAAGGCAACTGTTTGCTTTGTCTACTTTTAGAAACAAATGACATTTATGGCTTTTCTTTGGCATGTCTTAATAAATGTCTATATTCCCATTTTGCAGGGGGAAATGGTTTATTTGTTCCAACATAAGAGACTAGTTTTACAATATTTTTGTTGGATGGCTGATTTGGAGGGAATTTTTGGGTTGGGATGTATATTGATTGTTTTCAATTTATTTGATAGCGCATAAAACACAACTGCCGGCCTCACAAATTCATTTGAAATCCTCACACCCGGCAAGCTTAACTGGTTTTAGTTGAAATATCAATCCCCCTAACGTCGAATCGCTGTAACTTCCTCCCCACAGCTTCCGCTGATCCGCAAAAATCACCAGACCAACTCATAAAGCTGCAACTGTCAAGCACTTTGAACAAAAACGTGAGATTTATGAACTAGCTTAAAATAAGCGCGGTCAGCGGATTAGCGAACGCACACGTCATAGACAGATTACAGTTGATGTTGTTGAATCTGTTTTTCTACCCACGTGGGATCAATTTGTGCATCAAGAAATGATATTAGAGTTTCAATAAGTTCCGCTGGGGGGATTTTGGTTTCCAACTCGTCTTTTAATGGCACGTGTGGGGCTAGTCGTCCACATTGTTCCAACCTTTTACTTTTCATTAGTAAATGGAATTGTGTTTTCCCTCCGATAGCCAACTGTTATTGCCAACTTTGTTTCATATTGTGTCGGTATAAAGTATAAACTTGTTTCATTTTTTCCTCACCAGACGGCGCTCCATTGGGCTGCGAAACGTGGCCATTCGGACATGGTGAAGTTGATTGCTGGTACGTTTGGTCTCAATCCGAATATTCGATCTGTAAGTACATTTCTTTTTTTTTCTTTTTTTGTAAAAGAAATAATTTTTAATTTTTGTGGAAGGAAAAAAATTACTTAAAAACAAAGTTATGGTCTCAGTTCTAATTTGAATATTAAATTGGATGCCATTTTTCAATTTGATTCTATCAACTCCCAGTAATAAAGTTGTGCGAAACATTAATAAAATATTAAAGACTTGTCGTTCTGTGCTGGAGTCTGATGCAATTTGATCAACACTTTGACTGGATTATCCAATCAGACAAAAAGATACTTGACAAATGGGATGATGTGCTAGTTGCCGTAGTAACCGACTTACAAGATGGCGCCTCAACCTTTGATGTGTTCGAAAATTGCATTACATTGAATTTGTAATGTTAGAATTTTCCTTTACTTTGAAATTTACCTTTAAAAGCTTTTTTTTTTCCCTCTTGCTTTCTGTCTTCTCTTTCACTTTCCTACTCCATCTCCTGATGAAGCCAAATCCCTTTTTGGATGACATCCTATTCTTCGGTAGCGCTCTGCTGGTGAGTGGAGTGTGTAAATGGTTTGTTGAAACGTTAAATAGCATTAAAAGTCCAGATGCACTAAACCTTTTGAAAGAAAAGTAGAAGTAGAACAGAATCTGAGTTCAGTTCATCACCAAACCTCATCGCCAATCGACACCATAAGTTCAACTTTTAAATTGTTTTTAACATTACGACACATTGAATTTTTTCAGTGATACTTATTGACTAGCTAGAAAAAGTCAACTCGTAACACATTCAAAAACTTTTCGCGAGCCAACAAAAATCTGCTCGCGACTCACAGTTTGGTAACATTACTGTATAAGTTCTATTTATTTATTTACAAAAATAAAATTGTAAAATCAATTTTATTTAATCGATAAGAGAAAATAAAAATATGAGAATTTTTTTTCTTCTGAGTTGATAGAAGGGAATGAAAATTCGTTTAAGTTCTTTTAGCCCATTTCCACTATATGAGTGAATTGAGGCAAGTGAAAAACGGGAGGGTTGGTAGGGGTCTATGGGTGTTGAGGTGGGCGCCAGGCAGTTGTGGCAGCGCCCCCTCGTCTCGAGGTGCTAGCCAATCGGAAAATGGGATTACGCGCATGGCTAATCAGCGTTCACTCGCGTCTCACATGGAAGCTGACTCTCCTAGAAAGCTGACGAGGGGCTGATGGGATAGGAGTAGGGTGGGTGGGAAGGTGGCTTTTCCATGCCACTGGTTAGGAGACGCGGGCGTCCTCCTGTCTCTCTTTTCTCGTCTAAGCCTCTTAGCGAGGGTCCTGTTTTGACAGGGGCTGGAGCAAGCGGTAAATAGAGGTGTCAGCGCAGCCATGCCAAGTGTAATCCTATGAAATTAGGACTGTTGCCTTGCAACCTTCCCCACGCCCTATTGTCAACGCGTCAATTCCGGGACGTGTCTGTCAACCGCGTCATGACGCCTTCTACATTTGACCACTTGTCAAGGGGGTGGCCCTGTTTACTATTACGTCCTGCCGTGTGACGTCGAGTGTGTTTGGCTTGTCAACTGTTTTGCCTGATGTTTTCCAATTTTCGTCGCCAGATGGCGTCTAGTTCAGCGAGGCGTAATTTGGCGAAATTGAGAAACGGATTGCAAATCCCTTTTGAAATTTCCAACCACATCGAAACAAAAGATCAATTTTGCTTCCCTCGTCATTTTTTTGTTACCCTGTAAAAGCTTTTCTCTTTTTAAAAAAAAAAAATGAAAATAAAGTGACATTTAAAAGTATAGAATGACGCACTCTGGTGGCCAGCGGTGCATTTGTTGACAACTTGTCCTTTGCTGACAAGATGACATTGTGCGCTGACCCCGAGGGACAGTCTGCCATGTCATCGGAAAGCGACCCGCTCCAATTAAACACCTCTGGCCTCTGGCATAGCACCCAAGGGAGGGGTTCTCAAAAGCTTAGGTCGGTCCTCGCTGTCGTGTCCAACATGGCTGCCCTCGAACTTAGCTGCTGTTTGACAACTCGTTTATGCACTAAAGGTGCGCGACTTTTCTGCGTTGCGAGTTGGGAAAAGTTTTTATCGTTTGGGGGAAAACAAGTTTGACATTAGATGAGCGTCGAGGTGCACGCTGGGAATGAGCTGCCTTCATTTGAATGTAAAAGAAAGCGCTCCCCTTTCTTCATTTGTCGCTTGTCAAGAGTTTTTTGGCTTGCTAAAAAAGGAGGAAATGTAATGCGCTCGTGTAATGGACTTCCGGATACTCGCATGCAAATCAATGTTGTGTATACGCGTTGAAAAAATAAACGATGCAAAGTTGCGATATGGCTTTAATTAAGGTTGTAAATGAGAAAAAGTGATGTGCGATGGAAATAGTTTTTCACAAGGTAATTCATTCAATTTAGGATCATTTTTCTTTTTCCGAGAGAGAAAAAGGGGTCTTTACTCCTCTAATTGCCAATCAGAGATATGTTTTTGCAGATGAAAGCTCTTCTCTCGCCAATTTTCTGGCGCACGCACTTGTCACGTTCAAAATGAAACGCGTAAAGGGGAAACATTGTCAATTTTACAACCATTTAGTCAAGTCATCCCATTTTTATTTTTTTTGTGTTAGATGGAGAAAAAAAATGTTCAATTTTTGATATACGAAATTAATATAACGGCTCACGAAATGTGTTGTGTTGCTAACGATGGAATTATTAAGGAACGCGATATAATTTTGTCCCAATGATCATTATATCTGTCAGTAGCGCTTTTATCACTGTCGTTGTCATTTCTCACCACACCATCGCCATATTTATCACTATCACGGAGGATTTTATCGCTAGTGTCGCTCCATCCAACACAAATTGAGTTGCCATTGGAATTAATGAATTAAATTCCATCAAAAATTGACCCGAATTTGAGTAACTGGTGTTTGCATTTGGGTTTTTAATGGGTTCTATGAAACATGAAACCTTAAAATATATAGTCCGCGGGAATGAGGGGGTGGTTTTTTCGGTTTTTTTTTTGTTGTAAAATAGACACCATTTACACCATTTCTGAAAAACTTTTTCCCATATTGAAATGGAGCATCGTAGGGCGGGCGTGTGACTGACGTTTCAAGTGGCAAACCATTACTGAACATCCCCAAGGTACGACCACGGCTACCTCTGTACGACGACCGCACCCCCTTAGTTACTGGTTAGGCTTAAATTGGTGGGAGTTTTCAGTTGAAAGGGCAATTGGAGGCGGATGAATTATGGGAAATATTTTGTTTTTATGTAATGAGCAATTCAATGCGAGAGGGTTTCCAAGGTATGGGTGATTCGTTATACGAAGGTTGCGCTCAAATCTCGGTAGCAGCTGTTTCGCTCATGGCTCAGTTGTGAGGTCTCACTTTTCTGCCTCCCCGCCTTTTATTGACTTCAGCTTAACAGGGTGACGGCATACGAAAGATTTTCTTTCTTTTTTCTTTTTTCCTTTTTTTAAATTTTTTTTTTCTTTCTGATTTTTATTATTTTTATTTCCTTCTTCATATTTTTCAACTTTCGTTTGGTGCACATTAGGGTTAAAGAATTAAGAAAATTTCGATTTAATTTTTTTGTTGTTTATGAAAGATTAGTCGATGGAATTTTTTGGGAAAATTAATTTATTTATGTGTTTTTAAGGTTTAGATGAATTTTTTATTGATGTAATAAAAATGCAGTTGAGTGTGAGAAATTTGAATTATTTTTTTTTAATTGAGGAGTCACTGAAGCTTACATTTAATTAAAAAACTGCTTAAAGCTGGTTAACTCAAATTTGAAACTGAAGTGGAAATGTGAGAAAAATGTTGAGGGTAAACACGTGATTGTAAGTTGTGCGGGGAAGATGATCCTTTGGAAAATGAGTAGGGATGGGAGCGTCTTTCGAATGCACGCATAGCGTTCCCGAGTGAAACTGCGCAGCAGGGCAAACACTTGAGTACTGTAAAATCAGCAAATGACGTATAACTAACAGACGATTAACAAAATAATAATAATAATAATAAATATCGGTAAAACTTTATTATTATTAATTGTTATTATTATTATTTTCAATTGGATCCTGGCGACGTAATTAAGGTTTTGGAAAAATAAAGTTTATCTAGTGAGAAACTTTTTGCTATTTCTTTCTTTCCCTCGAGATGAGTGGTTAGTATAAGTGTTTAAGGATGTTAATTTCCCCTTTGAGATGGTTGAGAAAATGAGCTAAGGAGAGAGAAGACACAGTGTACTCTGGCTCCCATCTCCCATTTGGCTGTTAGAGCGTGAAGCGAAGCAGTGCAGCCCACTTTCGATTGCTGTCAATTAGGGCGAAATTACAGCGGGAAAGCCTCTCTCTCCTCAAATGGAGAGGAATAGGCACTCTTACTGCGTTTTCTCGCTCTTTTTATCGACACACTCACTCTATTACTCATACTTTATCAACTCACTATTCTTCCTTTTTGCCCCTTTCTTCGTTCAAACATTTTATTGACAAAATATTTTCTTTATTTCTGCTCGAAATATGCGTGCTTAATGAGAAGTTGCTAATGTTTTAATTTCTTTTCTTCCTCACGACACAACGTTTTGATTTTTTTTTCCTACTTTCGTAATTTATTTATTTATATATACATATATATATATATACACATATTTTTTACTTTTTTTATCGAGACAAAAATCAAATCGTGCTCGAGTATGGAAATGGATCTTTTATATTCCCTAAAGAGGTTTTTTTTCCTCAGTTAAAACTCGGCACGAGCAAAGCTCATAAAAAGTGAAGCAGAATCATTGCCTCAAATGATGTTGGTGTCGTTCGAGTTGAAATGTAATTGGCAATTGAAGACTAACAGAAATTTCAACTTCTTTTTTGAATGACATGTATAGCTTTGCCTCGCAGTAGGAACAGCTACGGAAAGAAAAATGTTACAATTGAAACCAAATGAAATTTGCAATTGTAAAAAGAAAAAAAAATACAACTTTCTACATCCGTGCAGGAAATACCCTGAATTTGAAATCACACTCAAGGCGAAGAATCGTGGGTTGTAAATTCTCTTTTGTATTATTTTTTTAAATATATTTTTATTTTATTTTTTGTTCGAGAAGGGGGTGACTCATCCCGGTTGTGGCTGCCATCAATTAATTTCGCTTCTTCCTGTGGCAAGTTCGTTGTACACGCCCCGACGCTTGTCGGACCAAGTGTCGTATTTTAAGTCGGCTTTGAACTAGGCTTAAGCCGTGACAGAGCAGATGCCGAGCGAGAAACGAGAGCGAGGGCCGTGGCAATCTCTGGTCGTGGCATCCGATCTCGTGTCTTCGTGATTTATTATCTCTTTTATTTGTTTCTCACTTCACTGATATTCAAAATGGCGGTTTGAATGGAGGGAGAAAATTTCACTTTTATATATTATATGTTAACATATTTATTTTATGCGGTTATCGAAATCTGAAGTTCGGATTCCAAGTTGCAATGCACTAATAAAACGCACAGCTCCGTTCTATTTGACATACACGAAATTGGAAAGCGAGACCTGTCTTTATGCAATTTTAAAATTCAAATAGCTTTTTTGTAATTTATTCTTTTAGGAAATAATTGAACGGTACAAAATAATAAATTAATGTATTTTTTTCCCTTTTTTTTTCATATTCGTCCTGCCTTATTTATCGTTTAACAGAATGTAAGTATAATTTGATTTATTCACGTCACAGTTATTAATAATAAACATTTTAATTTTTTATTTCAATTTGCCTCTTTAATTGGACGTTATCCAGGGGGTAAGTTTGATTTCAATCAATTTTTAATTTTTGAAGGAGGGAAATATTAAATTTAATTTTAACTTGTTGAGAAAAAAATAATATCGGAAAATGTTGCCCTTGTCATTTTTCCTCGGTGAAAATGTAAACACGCGCTCTCGCATACACGGTGTAGACAAAATGAAAAGTTGCCATCTTTGTTTGGTGGAGGTGATTTGAATTTCCAATAAGCTCATCTTTTCTGCACTTGATACGGCCAAATGTGGACAATAGTGAAACGCTCCCGCTGCTTTGATGTTCTCTCGGCGTTGCTCCTCTGTCAGCGCGATGGAGCGGCAATGGATATTGTGTAAAGTAAGAAAAATGTTGGCCCATATTGTGGTCACGAGATAAGAGGGCGACGTGCAATCCTATCTATCATTTGGTGCGGCGCAATACTCGACCAAATGCAATTGTATTCGCAAAAAAGCAGATGACAGTGCGCGTTGCACGTGTCATTTTTCATTCGATGCTTGTTGAAGTGGGTGGCTGGGAACTCGCCAAATACCCCAACCCCACTACTCAAATTCGCAGTCGTTTTCGTTTGCAAACCTGTGCGGAATTTTCATTGCTGATTCAACTTTCGAGGCCCTTTCCTTTATCTGTTAAAGTGCACCTGTTTAGATTTAAATAAATAGTGAAATAAAAATATATATATATATATTTATTTAAGAAACGGTACTCGCTTTAAGAACACGAGATTTACTTAAAGTTTGACATTTATTATGCAAATTGGGTCGCTGGTATATTTTTGCAGCCACGACCAATGAGCGTTTTGCAGCATGTTTGATTGCTCGCAGTTGAGTTTAAGTTTGAGAACAAATCCGTCTGTTAGTCGGTTCGGCCGTTACCGCCGCTAAAAGTTTATTCCCAAGAATGCGCAATGAATAAATTTCTTGGCAAATAAATGCTGACGTCAACATGACACGAAATCGCTACATTGCTGGCGCAAACTGAACGCATGCTTGGCATGAAATTATTGCTATGTGAACACGAGTCGTTATTATGCTCGAATCAGCAATGAAAGCGAGGCAGGGGATAAATAAAAGACCTTCCCTCGACCTCCAGCACATCTTGTAAAACAGTTTCCAACCTGGCAATACAGTACGTTCGTTAATGTCGGACCACATTTGGCGTAGCACAAAGAAAGTAAAAACCTTGGGAGAATTTGTTAAAAATTTAACCAGGTTGGGGGGAAAAACGTGGAATGGCAGTTGAGCTTGAAACTGCGACGTGGCTGCCGTTTCCAATTGAATACGTGCAGTGTTTGAGCGACATTGAACTAACAAATGCGCAACTGCAAGTTGGTGTCCGTGTCACTTGTGGGAGCATGACCCGAACCTTGTTCGCACTGCGCTTTTCCATTCACCCGTGTCACTGTTGATTGCCATTGAAACTGGCTAGTCGAAACCAACCTTAATTTTGTCACATGGTTTTTATTACGAGGGGGAAAAGGATTTTTTTTCTTTTCTTTTTCTTCCTTTTAATTGCCGGAAATGAAGAAAAGTTAAAGAATTTTTGTTTTGTTTTTATTTTGTTGTGAGCAAAAGTTGCGCGAGCGTTGTTACAAGTTCTCAATACTTTTTGTGTTGCATTAATGTCGGTGTCAGATGACAGTTTGCATATGCCACACAACAGATCCCCCTTGTTTGGCAAAATTTAATTTAACATGTTGGCCGCCAGAGCGTGGCTGTTAATTTCCTGTCTGCCCGGTTCCGAATACATATTCACACGTGTTTCCTCGTGTCATTTTTTACCCTCCAGAGGCATATTAGAAACTTTGATTAAATTTCAGCAGTTGAGCAACTGATTATGAAACGCCAGTACAATGTCGACGACTCCCCATGCTGCAAACATCAATTGAGAAACAAAAATGAAATGCTCCTTCACTTTTTATTAAATATTCTTTCAACATTTGAAATCTTTTTTACTTCCCTTCCCCACCTCATTCTTTATTTTTTAACTTCGCACAAATTTAAAAATTGCTTTAAAAGTGGCGATTTTTTTGTATT
>JAQIXU010002906.1:0-10479 GCA_034701245.1 Strigamia transsilvanica
ACAAACGATCAGTAGTGTAGCTTGCATTTTGTTGAATGTGGAATTTCGTAACTAATCTGAATTTAGCAGTTGTTTCTTATATATGTTTATTGTGCGGTAATAACACAATTAACGACCCATAAACATGTTTTCAAGACAATTGCAGTAATTAAATAATCTTGGTTATTTTTGTATTTTCTATTTTTGGTTTGTATTGTGTTTGGATATTAATTCCTCCGACATCCTGGAATCGGATTCGAAATGGGAGAATGAAATAAATGTCTGGTCGCACCACTGGTGGCAACACTTGAGAATCAACATATCAAAATAAAAATTATTTTATTTATTAAATCATACATTTTTAAATTGCCAGTTGGCGCATTTATAAAGTCATTTAAACTTGTTTAATTTTTTTAAAACCAGTCTGAGTGTAAGATTTTACATGTTACATGTGACATTTAGACTGGTTTAAAAAATCTAAACAAGTTTAAATGACTGGTATTGATGCTAAATTCGAAGTGCGCATCCTATTCTGCGCAATCCAGTCCTAATTTAGCCTAATATTAGGCCTAAAAGTGCAAAATAATGTAAATAAACAACAATATACCAGTAATTTATAACATGGTATTGAAATATTGTTCTTTACTTTTATTTGTTTAGCATTATTTAGCCGAATATTCAGCTTAATCCTGCTAATTATCAACTGGAATTCGAAAATCGTTTTTATCGCCTGCTATCTAGCGGCCAGTAAACGACTCAGAAAACGAACCAAGTCATGGAACTAAAACCGTCATGCATTTAGTTTCAGTTAAAATAATATTTATTATTTATCTATATTTTTCGTATTATTTTCAGAAAAAAAGAGAAAACAAAATTACAACAACTCAAAATTAAAAATTCTCGTTTCTGCGATACTAGTTCACAAAGACGAGGACAATGGCGGACAACCAACCCAAACATCATCCATCGGTCATCGAACTGAATTGTGTTGTGATTGTGAAATTAAAAACAGAGCAGATGTATTAAAAAATTATATTGCTGCGGTAAAGTGATCCAGCCAATTTTCTTGCTAACTATAAACGTAAACCCGGAACTCGAAAATTAAAAATGTAATTTGAATCTGTGATAGTGTGTAGTTTATTACTTTGAAGGAAGAACAGAGCAACCAACTGTAAGTACTTTTATTTTTATTTAAAAAATATTATTTGCTCAATGAGTTAGGTTAATATTGAAATTTAATTATGGAATTACAATTATGTGAGACTATTTGTTGTTGCCAGTGCTGGTTAACAATTAGGAACAGTAGGAACCGGCCTATAGGCCCCATGCTCTTTAGGGGCTCTGCTTCAACAGATCAAAATAATATTTATTTGATATTGAAGCTTTATTAATTTTTGAGGTGGGTTCTGAGATGTCAACTGCCTGTCAAAATACCAATAATAGATCCAATTTGACACAGCAATTTGACAACGGAAATTGTTTTCGGTTGTTGAATTACTATAAGGATTAAGATGTAGTGTAATGATTTTTGTTTTCATGCAGAAATTACAGTTTGGCGAGAAATATCAGTTGTGGTGTAAAACTTGCTGGGAATGTAAAAAATATATTTCGGATGAGAAAATTTATTTTTTGGCCCAACATAGTGATGGGCTAATTTATAAACATCCCTCACGTGAAGAAATTGCGAATGTTTAAAAATCGAAAAATTACCTTAAAAACATCGAAAATCGAAAATATGCTCATTAGAAACAGGTTTTGGCGAAGGGAAAATTCAGTTTTTTTTTTTTGTTTTTTTTTTGGGGGGTGGGGGGGGGGAGATTTGTTATTTTAGGGGGAACGAATAAGTTTTTTTAGGGGGGGAATTTCAGTTATTTACTGCAATTGTCTTGAAAACATGTTTATGAGTCGTTAATTGTGTTATTACCGCACAATAAACATACAGTGGAACCTCGCATAACAAGCACCTCGCACAACAAGTAATTCGCATAACGAGCGATAAAAATTTTTAAAAAATGACTCGCTTAACGAGCTATGTTTCGCATAGCGAGTGACGTTCTCCCCCTTTTCGGGGAGTCCCCCTGTTTCGCTTAACGAGTGTTTCGCATTAAGAGCAACACTCTGGAACGAATTATGCTCGTTATGCGAGGTTCCACTGTATATAAGAAACAACTGCTAAATTCAGATTAGTTACGAAATTCCACATTCAAGACAATGCAAGCTTCACTATTGATCGTTTGTAAGTTATCTTTCATAGTTTATAGGTTTGAAAATGTTAAATTTGTAATTCGTCTGTCACCAGTGCAGTTATAACACATTATAAATCTTGATACCCTTTTAAGATCGAGCCCCCAAATCTTTTCATTTATGTGCTTTGCTTTTTTGTGGTTAGCAGCACTACTTTCCACCCACACGGGTGACAGATTAATTACAAACGATCAGTAGTGTGGCTTGCATTTTGTTGAATGTGGGATTTCGTAACTAATCTGAATTTAGCAGTTGTTTCTTATATATGTTTATTGTGCGATAATAAAAAAATTAACGACCCATAAACATGTTTTCAAGAGAATTGCAGTAACTAAATAATCATGTTTATTTCTGTATTTTCTATTTTTGGTTTGTATTGTGTTTGGATATTAATTCCTCTGACATCCTGGAGTCGGATTCAAAATGGGAGAATGAAATAAATGGCTGGTCGCACCACTGGTGGCAACACTTGAGACTCAACATATCAAAATGAAATTTATTTTATTTATTAAAGTTTTCATGAGTAAAAAAACCAAATTCACTTAAAACTTATTTTTTAAATCGTACATGTTTAAATTATCAGTTGGCGCATTCATTAAGTCATTTAAACAAAAGGCGACACGGCCCTGCGCAAACAGTGACCTCGTTATACGGATAAAACAGAGATATAAAGAGTGAACTTTATAATTACGTGACTACAGTATTTTGATGGTTCTTCCTATCTATCGTATCCGGGTATTTGGTTCACTGGCATTGCATCGTCACAACAATGAGTGTCGGAGATATCTGAATGGAAAGTTGAGGGGATAATTGGTCCTAGTTAAGAACCAATTGATTGTTCCAAACTTTGCCTGTGTGGATAAACATGGCCGAAAGTATTAGACCACACCAGTAAATAAACATAAAATTTTATTCTCTACCCTATAACTTTAGAGTGGTAAAAGATAAATACAAGAATCAAAATGCACTAGAAAGACCTCTTTTCCTTCTACAAAACCATCTAAATAAACACAGGAAAATATCACATTTAACCCTGAAAAAGTTGACTTGAAAAAACCTCAGACTGGTCAAAATTTTTAGACCACCTTATTCTCTGGACAAAAATATTAGACCAGTCCACTTTTGTCACAGATTGAGACGTAATAGTGCAGATTTTATGCACATTTTATTGCTTATCTAAATGACATCTCCAATTCTCACAACTGACCATCAGTTGATAACTTTATTTTGCTGCACAAAAGACAAAATATCTGAGCAAACTATTTCAAAGCAACTTAAAATAAGTAAAACAGCTGTTCAATATGTAATAAAAAATGTAAACACACAGGAACAGTTAAAAATGTGAAACGGTCTGGTTGCCCAAAATCTTCTTCACGACGTCAAGATGGTTACCTTAAAAAATCTGGAAACAAATGAGATTTGCCTCGTCAAATGAAATGGAAAGTGAATTAAAGAAAGCTGGAATTAATTTTTGTGCTCGTACCGTACGATGGTGCTTGAATTCCTTGGGTTGTAGTTCTTGCAAGGCAAAGACCAAATCCTTTACAACACCACGACAACTGAGAACAAGATTAACGTGGGCAAAAACATATGAAACATGGACAAAGGAGGACTGGGAAATGGTTATCTTTTCGGATGAAAGTTGAATCTGCATTGGATATTCTGATAATGTTGGAAATCGTGTTAGAAGGCAACCTCATGAGAAGTTCAACAAGTAGTGTCTGAAGCAGTCATGATCTGGGGGTGCATGGCTGCTTTAGGAGTTGGAAAATTATGTGCCGTAAATGGTAATATTAATTCATTCATTGATGCACATTGCATTTATCAAGACGACAAAGCATTATGTCATAAATCAAAGATGGTTCCAGCCTGGTTGCAGACATATTGTATTGAGCATCTAGAGTGGCCATTCAATAGCCCGTAACTCAATCTGATTGAGAATCTCTGGGCTATATTAAAGAAAAAGTCCTAAAGAGACACCCATCAACAAAGGAGAAGTTGAAAGTCACAATTAACGTAAGCTGGGCAGAAATATCGGCGGAGATGTGCAGAAAACTCATCCATCAGTTACCAGCATGAATAAGAGCCGTGATTAAGGTCAAAGGAGGACCCTCCCGATTTTAATTCATGCATAACTTTGACTGGTCTAATATTTTTGTCCAGAGAATAGGGTGGTCTAATAATTTTGACCAGTGTAAGATTGTTTTGAGTGTGCTTTTTCGGGCTAAAATGTGGTATTTTCCTATGTTTCTTTAGATGCTTTGTAGAGGGAAAAGAGGTCTTTCTAGTGCATTTTGATTTTTGTATTTATAGGTTGGTGAATAAAATTTTATGCTTATTTGCTGGTGTGGTCTAATACTTTTGGCCATGGGTTGTAGCTTCCATCGAGAGCGGCCAACTTGACTCGCATTTTTTAGTTTTGCAGAACCTAAATGCTACACAGTTATGGTGAGGATTTGCTGAATCTAGATGGGTAAGTCGTCTCTCCATTTACCTGTTCAGTTAAACTGATAAATGAGGAGGGAGCGCATTTAATCCACCACACATAAAAGCATTAATTTTATGTGGTAGATGGTTTACTGATTCGTTCAGTCATTTCCAACACGCATAGTGAACAACATATAAGTCAACATATCTTAAGTTTAGCGTAAGCAAAATCAAGTGCTGTTTCTGCTTGAACATTCTTTATTTATGCTTGTGGATCCACTGGGACTCATGGGTCCTCCAATAAGGGCCATAAGGATCCAATAAGGATCAGTCTTGAATTGAGTCTCCAGATATATTCTGCGAGTCATTTCAGCTGTCTCTAGGTTATTGCAAAAAGGTCGCGTACTCTTTTCCATAAACGCTAATCTAATAGAATAGCAGTTATCGCATCAATAAACACAATTTTAATTTAGGTACATGCATAGTCTATTACCAAGTCATACAAAAAACCAGGGCCAGATTTAGGTATTTCGAGTTTACTGTAACTGTATAAATAAAAAAGATGTTTAGGGTGAACAAATTGATTTTGTAGCAGAAATAAGTTCTGTAATGATTAAGATAAAATAAACACATGAATCCTTGTTTTGCAAAAATATCTCACTGCTGATGCTCATTGCATTTAGGGGAAACGTCGAATACCGATGTGGTTCATCTTTTTTATAAAATATTCTGTTTCCATTTAAAACATATGGGAGGTCAGCTGCAGATAATAAAACACAAAAAGAAATTAATATAAATACATTTCTTTTTTTCATTTATTTGTACTTGCCCTTATTTCAGTGCACATTCCAAATACTGTTGACACTTCTGATATACTAGTATTTGCAAATTCCACGCCGCTATTCATTTTGCGGTACAATAAAAATTGGTGTTTGTGAGTAATAGAAGGTATTCATAAAATCAAACATTTTTGATTCCTTCAAATTCAATCGCGCGATTTTGCATTCGTGCAATTTCTAGATTCTGAAAATTGTCGCATGGCACAGAATTTTGGTATTCTGCCCTAAGCGCGTTCTGCTATGCGGAATAAGCGCGACAATTAACATTTTCGCAAGAAGTGGAATCTCACATCTATATGTCTGGTGCGACCAAACAGACATTTTACCTAAAAATGGCTTATTTTACTCAAAATGGCTTTTAAAAGTCGAATTTTGCTCCAAAATGATCGATAAAAGTCAAATTTTGCTCCAAAATATCGATAAAAGTCGAATTAAGTCGAATTTTACTCAGAAATGGCTTTTAAAAGTCGAATTTTACTCAGAAATGGCTTTTAAAAGTCGAATTTTACTCAGAAAAGGGGTTTTAAAAGTCGAATTTTACTCAGAAATGGCTTTTAAAAGTCAAATTTTTCGCAAAAATTGCTTTTAAAAGTCGAATTTTCCTCAAAAGCTACTTTTAAAAGCCGAATATTGTTTTTAGTGATAATAAAGGGATTTTAATGGCATTAATAATTTGCAAAATTGTTAAAATCGAAAAATTACAAAATTGCCTCTTTTAATGAAACCCCTTATAATATTTGTAGTTTTAGTTTTGATAAATGGCGCGCGATCTCGATTTTGTAATGGAACGACACGATGGTGTTAGGTTTAACATGACAACTGATTTATTATCACAAAGTACAAAAGTATTCACACAGATTATAAAAGTGTACAGGAGTGGTGCAAATTTACATACGCATGATTGGTGTAAACTAGGGGTTCCCAACTAAAAAGTGTCCGAGGGCCACAATTTAATCCACGAGTCTAATGGCGGGCCGCATCATAATCAGCTGAGGTAGGAACACTCAAGCGGATACACAAGTTTTTATTAAAACAAAATGAAATAAAATGTATTACTGAATGATGATCAGTTAGATTCTAAATAATCATCATTCAGTAATACATTTTATGAAAGTTCTAACTGTTAGAACTTTCATTGATTTTTCTCATCGCGGGCCGCAAGAAAAGGCTTCACGGGCCGCCTGTTGGAAACCCCTGGTGTAAACTATAAACGTGATACACACCACCAGGTGGGTGGTTGAGGAAATGATCGATTCATACAAAAACAACAGTACTGTCCCGAATTCCCGTCCCCTCTTGTCGGGCGAAATGGCGATGAACATTGATAGTAATTTAAAATTGAAAAGACATTGCGTTATTTTTTGATTTCTTAATTGAACATTTCAGTGGTCGCAGTTTGCTGCACTACTGCAGTCACCGCAATTATTCACGGTGATTGCCGCGATGGTTTTGAAAATTTGGGCGGAGTGTGCTACCATTTTACAAATGACACAACAGTTACTGCATCTGAGGGTATTGAATATTGTAACAAACTGCATTCGCGGCTGGCAAGCTTCGAGACAAAAGACGAACTGAAGTTGATTGCGGATATAATTAATAACGATACTAACGACTGTAAGGATACTCAGCTGGAAAATTGTGTAGAAATTGTGCACAAAATAAGCTAAAAGTTGACTATTAGTTCCCGTTTATTTTTTTCTGTGCAATTTTCTATACAACTTATTCTCTACCAGAGAGTAAATATAAATAAATAATATTTTTTTGTAGCTGGTATTCAATACGATCCAATTTTCTGGACCAGTTCCCTCGATCTGTATCAAGGTCCAAATGGAAGTCGCAAGTTCTATTGGTTATCTACAGGGAAGGCCTTTGATTGGTATCTGGGGCAACCAAATCAACTTAAAAATAACCGATACTGTATGGAAATTCAAAGAAATGATAAAGGTTGTAGGAATGATATTCATTGTGCCAAACGCCTAGATAAAAGTTATTTGTGAATATTCATGGGAGTTCAAACAACCAAATTACCAACATCACATTCAATTCTGTATGGAAGTAAGAAATAAAACAGCTTGTTGGAATGATGTTAAGTGTTCCAGCAAAAACGGAGTTATTTGTAAATATGAATGGTAATACAAACGAGCGGATTGCTGATACAAGTATACTGCAAAAAGAAATCCCGCAACCTAATAAAATAAATACTGCAACAAGAAATGCCGAATACTGATGTATAGCAACAAATATTATTTTATATAGTTTGTGGTTTGCGCGTCAGTTGCTTATGACGGAATTGTTTGTTTCTTTTCTTTTTCATGGCCAGACGAAACGCAAATGGAAAAAGTGAACAACTATCGCACAAATCGCAAATTATGAAATAATATTTTTTGGTGGAATTTTGGATTTGCTGTATTTCTCTTTGCACAAATACTAAATACAATCCGGTTTTAGTTCCTGAGTCGTTTACTGGCGACTAGATGTCAGCCAAATAAAAACTGAATTTTAGTGAAATGAAAACATAGTGGTAAATTAAAAATGTATGATTAAATAAATATTTGTAAGTTCATTTGGTTTTTTACTTAGAAAAACTTTGATGAGTAAAATAATTTCTTTTTTGACATGGTGATTCTCAAGTGTTACCACCAGTACTGCACCCGGTATGTTTTTGTGCTCGTACTAGAACCACAATTGAAAATTTTAAAAGTGTTTGGTACTTGTCCCAATACTGCACCGGTGCCGGTACCACCGATTTTAAAAGTACAATACCATGTACTAGTATCGCTGATAAAAAGCCAAAAGTACCGTCCACTGTGGTATACCATTAAGCTTTACTCATTTTTTTAGTGGGGGAGGCTGCCAAAAACACACGGGGTTATATATAAATTAGATACAGAAGGTAAGTTTCAAAGACATACTATGAACGCTTTATATAGTCATAACAAGTCATTGGTACAGATTTCAGTGTTTGAATTAGTAGGATCCAAGTTAAAATCCAGGATTAGAAAGTAGTAAAGAAAAAAGCGACACCGAATGAATATTTAAATGCAACTACTGAAAATGTTATCTCGTTATTTCAAATTATTTCTGTAGAAACAAACAAATAAACGTAATAAAATTCAGTTCCCACACTCAATCAAATCTACTATTATTCATGAAAATATTAATCAACATCTTCAGTTGCTTATAACAGGAAAATGATACGAACTTCATAAATAACCTCCCTTTAAGAGTAGCTCAGATTTCTTACATTTGCATGACTGATTGATGATTCAGTTGGGTGATCGTTTTTTTCTTTATCGAAGGTCAAAATTGTTCTCTCGGATTTGAAACTTGACGTCATTGGCTGATATTTGTTTTTCATATTTCCAAATCGCCTATTTAACAGATTATATTAATTATATGAAATAATTCATGAATAAATGATTCCAACTCGTTTCATTTGCGTCGATCACAATTGATAGATACGGTGGACGCCATTGAATGTTGGGGTGGCGTGTAGAAACATTATGTGCAAACCCGATTTCGAAAGCTTTGAACTTTCTATAATAAAATAAAGCATAATGCACACAGACTTTGTTGCATTTGACTTATCCCGTTTCATTTGGTAAAAAAATTTTCATACGTTTTCAGTCTGTATCACAATAATCGTTTTTGAATTTCCGCCACTTGTCGCTAGGTGGAGTTTCCAGCTGGACAGCTGTCCCCTCTTCTGCCATCAGGTTCTGCTTCATTCTGCCAATTGTTAAATATGATAAGTAAAAACAAAATAAAATAAAGAAAAGTACATACTGGAAAAAAAATCCATAGTTTGACATTTTTAAAATACATTTCCCATAATTTTCATACAAAATGTTTTTAGTGAAAATTTTGCCCCTTTGCCGGCCATCTAGGCCTAGTGGGAAAGGGAAAGGGCGACACACTAGATCCTAGGTTCTCAAACTGGGTGCCGGGGCACCCTGGGGTACCGCGAGCATATGCCAGGGGTGCCGCGGCAATAATCAAGAAAAACAGATACAGGAGCAAACTTTTAGGGTCAACTCTTTTGAGGGTAAAATTAATTAAACTTCCCATAAACATAAAGGAAATATTGAAAAATTCATCCAAACAGTTTCATTCATCACCTTAAAGACAACTGAGCATTAAATTTGCGTTGCTTTTTCTTCTTTTTTAGCCCGACTAGGATGCCGCAAAATTTTTTTAGCCCGACAAGGTTGCCGCAAAATTTTTTTAGCCCAAAAGGGGTGCCACAAAATTTTTTTTGCCTGACAAGGGTGCCGCAGTAAAAAAAAGTTTGAGAACCACTGCACTAGATAACACGTAGGACCCACTATTTAAGTTTTGTGAATAGGGGGATTAATGCCTAGCATGGCACAGTAAACATGCCACAAGTCGTTTTTTGTTAGCAGACGACAGTAGTGCGCAATTCTGCCACATTCATTAAATGGCCAGGGTCTCTAGAGGCCCAAGGGAAACCAGAAGCGAACGTTTCCAGAATAGACGCTTTGCAGAGAAGCTCGCCCTCAATTGTGATGAGTTCCTTTGGACTAGGCTAGTTGTTTCGGCGGGCCCTGCCCTCCTCTATGAAAACAATCTGCAGATGTCAGCACTGATATTATGCAAACTTCCATCCCACCCGTTCCATTGCATTACCTTGTGATTAATAGAATACCACAAAATTGCAAAACCGTACAGTTAATGACCCCCCGTATTGTCGGTTCGAAAGTAGTGCTGTTAACCAGAAAAATACAAAGGACATGAACGAAAAGATTTGGGGGGTCCAACTTAAAAGGGTATCAAGATTTATAATGTGTTATAACTGGACTGGTGAGGTGACAGATGAATTACAAACTTAACATTTTCAAACTTATAAACTATGAAAGATAACTTACAAACGATCAATAGTGTGGATTGCATTGTGTTGAATGTGGAATTTCGTAACTAATCTGAATTTAGCAGTTGTTTCTTATATATGTTTATTGTGCGGTAATAACAC
>JAQIXU010002907.1:0-10478 GCA_034701245.1 Strigamia transsilvanica
CAAAAAACTTTGTGCTTAGGGGCCCCGCAATACCTAAATCCAGCCCTTTTGTGATGTTAAAAATGGGTGAAAGTAAGCCGGAACAATCCGGAACACTGTCCTAAACCAACTGCGTTCCAGCAAGACATTTTTTCTACTTTCACACCTCTGGTTAAAAAATAGATATCAGTAAACTATAACGGAAACACGAAACCACTTAAAACAGCTTTCAAATTTAACATGTAAAATCTTACATTTAGACTGGTTTAAAAAATATAAACAAGTTTAAATGATTTTATGAACGCGCCTAGCGTTGAATTTTGGTTTAGAATGTTTGAAATTATGTCATATTAATGTAATAACACAATAAACTGAATATCAGTAGTGTTTATGACAATTTGTCACTTATAATTATAAATAAAACTGTTTATTTGTTTGCAGACTAAAGTAAACAATTATTTGTACTTCCTATGACATTAAACACACCTCAATGTAGATAATAATTGGCTGTGTTTGAGCTAAAAATAAATCATGGGCAAATTGCCAGATGAATTTTTTTTATGTTTCCTTTGTGGAGTCAGGACAGACTATAGTAAATATTTGCTGGAAGTGTTATGGGAAGTGAATAAATTGACTTTTTTTCTTTACCACAACCTTCAGTTGCAAAAACATTTATTAAATCACAGAAATGTCCCATATTCTGGAACAAAAAATTGACATGTATAACATGCACTTTCAATTGGCCATTCATCTGCATGGTATTTTCCCTTGTTTAAAAAATAAAAATAAAATTCTATTCATAACTATTAACCAAATATTTTCAATTACAAAAATCACATTTCTCTTCCCAAAAACATAAAAATGATTCCCCCTTAAGTCTCAATCCATAATTTATTAAAATTTACAAAGATTAACATAGAAATTGCAGTTTATAATCACAAAGGTTTTAACATTCTCAACAAGTCCTAACGGCCGGCGATGCCCGGATGCGCGATCGCCCTGCCGTCGTTAATCGGAAACTACGAGGAAGACCTGGCACCTTTATCGGGATCGTCTTCCATCGCTCCGTCCTCATCGTCCGTACTCGACTTCCTTTTGAACTTTCTCCTCAATTTATCCACTAACTTGGTGTGGAATTTCTGCACACTAGTCCGAGAACCGATTTTGGTCGGCGACGAAGGCAATCCGGTGTCCGACGACGAGGACGACTCGTTTGCACTGTCCTGAGAGCCCGAGCGCGAGAAGCGATTTGTGTGCGCGATACATCGCTGCGATGGCGGCGGATCGCTCGCTGTGCTGTGCGGCGAAGTCGAGAGTACGTCAGACTTGGCCGATTCCGACACCGTGCGACTCCTAGACCCGTTACTGCAAGTGCTGCTCTTGCGCGATCTGGACGGATAGATGTTGTATTGGTTTTTCATCACGGGCATCATAAACGCCATGTTGTTTCTAACGGTTGGCTTGGCAACGGCGGTTTTTGGCTTTCGGCCGGACAATACCCCGTGTTTGTGGAATGTGCGGTGCTGCGGTTAGTCCGAATTGCACTTAAAGTCCTCGAATTGGATTCGATCGCGGTTTCCGTTGCCACTTTTTCGAATTTTTCAGTCGCAGCGTTGGTTTTTGGAACGTGGTGCGGTGTGGTGAAGTGAGTCGGAGAATGAGTAGCTTTGGGCGGGAGTCGCGTATTTATTTCACCGGGGAGTCTGTTGGGTCACGTGAGGTAGTGGAAAGTTTCCAAATCCCACCAGTTTCGGTCATTGGTGGTTTCGGTTTGGTTTCGTGACGCGGTGTGCTCCGATTGGCTGCTGAGAGGACAAACCCTCTTCTTACGTGTTTGAGCCGGTATAGTGGTTTTCGATTCGCATTTCGCCGCTAGTTGTCGCTACTCGTTGGCTTACGTATTTCGTTGATGAAATGCTGGGTTTCACGAGTGGAAATTGATTATCACGCGTTTATGAATGGATTTCGTGATGAAATCGAATAAAATGTGAATGATTTATGGCACATGGGATTGAATTGCGATATCAACGATGCATTTCTGGTGGAATTTCGCGTTTAGCGGTTTTTTTAAAAAAACGTTTTTATTGTGTGTCAGCAAAATGATTATTTTCGGTTTAATAAATTGATTGGCGCTAGTTTACAGGTTTAGAACTGGTTATAACAATAATATTTACGTGAAGATTTAAAATTCCAGGAACTATACTTGAAACTGGAGCACACTGGAGCATATCTGTCGGCATTTGACTCGTTCAACTCATCACGTGACGTCATTTGTAAACAGACCGTGAGGTATACGTGCCAAAGAAGGCGAGCACTGCCGGGGAAAAGCAGCTGGGCAAACGTGATTCTGGTCATGAATGTGCAAATTAGGCTTTTATGAGTTGTAATTGGTAGTAAATCATCAAATCGAGGTTAAAAACATTTTCATTCAAACAATATTTTTGTGTTAATTGAGTTTTGTGAGCATTTTTCGTCACCGAATTTCGTTTACTTCAGTATAATGAATATTGATTGTGTATTGTGTATGTACACTAACAATTCAATGATGCAATACGCGATGATTTGTAAGTTTATCATTCTGATGAAAGTCTAAAGTGGTTATTCCACTTAATACCAGGAAATGAGTGGACTGGAAATCACCATAGTGGACTAGAATTTTTTGTGTGAAATTTATTTATTTATTTATTTATTTATTTATTTATTTATATTGGACTTCACAGGGTCATGATTCCATAGGCTGGAGCCTGTCCGGCTTCCATCAGTATGCAGGGTGAAAATGAAAAGGACGATGTAAATACAGGGCCGGATGGAGGTTTTGCGGGGCCTTGGGAAAAAGTTATTAGTGGGGCCCCAGACAAGGCACCAGGCCTCGGTTTGGGGCTTGAAAAACTTACGCCTGAGCCGGGGCTTTGAGAGCAAAGATGGGGCCCAAACAGTCACAAATGCGGGGCCTTTATTAATAAAATCCATAAATGTTTAAAACAGGGGTGGGGAACCTTTTTTCTGCCAAGGGCCACTTCGATATTTATAACATCATTCATGGGCCATTACGTTACATTGGTCTAAAATTTAGACCAATGTACGTTGTAATGACAATTATTGGCCTATAAAAGGACGATTTTTGGGCTAAAAATGTCGATTTGGACAAAAAATTGACGGTGTTTGCCCCAAAATCTACGGGTTTTAGAGGTATTGAATTCCGAGGGCCGGAATCATTTGGTCCGCCCAAATGATTTTGCGGGCCTGAGGTTCCCACCCCTGGCATAAAACATCGATGTTTCACCATTAATCACTTACATTGCAGCCAAGTCTAAATCTTTGTATACACCCATAACTTGCTTTACGGCCTAGATACATTCCGGAAAAGTCGTCCGTAAAGCAAAAAGCCGTACAACGAATCAGGGAACGTACACAGGAGATTTTCCCAACTTTTTGGCCGTATAACGAACTTTGCGAGCCGTAAATAGAAAAAGTGCCATAATTAAAAAAGGCCGTTACAGCGAAATGCCGTATAAAGAGAGGCCGTATAGCGAGGTGTAGGTGTATTATAAAAAGTTAACTATGCTAATTATCCATTCCCATTTTTTGTTTTTAACTACAGAACCACTGGACTTTGGGGGGCTCCTTTGGGCTGGGGGTGCAAGCAAAGTGGCCTTCTAGTAAAGGAATTGCAGGTGGACAACTGGGCCTGGGTGTCTGGTAAATATACAATGGTGCAAAGATCACACAGATCACACATGAGACATGACCGATACTAAGTTTAGTTAGGATAAGGTATTTGTTTTCAATAGATTGGTGTGGTTAAAGTCGGTTCTGTTCTGGGTAATCAGGCTGGTTAGCTGAACTGGTTAGAACTTCCTATGCCACTTTCACATTCAAGTGCAATGATGTCATCAAACATTCTTCTGAAACATCAACACACGTCCTGCACATGATAAAGTCAGTACATGCAGTTGCCACTGTGAGGCAGCAGTCACTTGCAGACTCATTTGATTGCTCAATAGCTGGTTGCAACTGCTGCCATCTAGTGATTTCAACTTGAAATATGGGTTTTGATATTACTAGTGTGTACCATTTGTATAGATCAGGGGTTGGCAAAGATTTTTTGAAAAGGGCCAAATAGTAAATATTTTAGATTCTGCTTTTTGGGCCCCCTAATGTTGACGGTCCTTAACCCTAGCAGCACTAACCTAAAAAAAATCTTGGGTCATTCTCCAAACCCAACAAATTTTTTTTGGGATGTTGTCCGAATGTGGGTGTTTAGCTGACCTCTGGTAAATGATTGCCAAACCATTCCCAACATAAAAAAATGAAAGAAACTTAATATTTATGGTAGGTATTGCCCTCCAAAGTGTGGCTTTTAATGGTAATTTTATACTTCAATAAAGGTTTGTGTTCTTTGATCCAATTTGTAATGTCAAACACAAATTTTTTTTGTTGTGAAAAATTTTAAATTAATTTAATTAGTAAAAAAAATGGATGATGAAATGGCAAGTTGTTGGTAAAATGAAAACTTGAGATGACTAGATGAGCAGCTGTCTGTTTTAGCTCAAGTTGCTTTTTTAAGATTCACGGTCAGTAAAGATACTGATGTGCAGCGCGCTGGAGGCTTTTACCATGAACAGAATAAGAAATAGGCTACTCTTTGTTTGCTGCTGCTGCTATTAACCAGAAGAGGGTGGAAAATGACGATGGAATTTACAAACTATTTCACACTTTTATTCCTCATTTTCAGCACATCAGTCCACACTTCTGCAACTGGTGAGTTTTCAATGTTCACATGTTACTTACAACAAACTGTAGTAATTATTAGAAGTAGTCAATGAAATTAAACAAATTCACCAACAAATTTTATGATTTAAATCAGTATTTTCAATATTAACACCAAAGATCAGAAGTTTATATATAGATGTATGCGTTTTCCAGCACCTTTCATAGGTGAAAGATTTATTTTTACATCATATTTCTCAATTTATAGATCTCCCTGGGTCTTCTACAATTACTCACTACCCTCCAACAGCCATTAAAAACAGTGAATTGATTGTAACATGCAATACAAAATACTTGGGCAATCCTCCAGCTAATAAATACAGGTAGTAATTTCTACTGATAAAACAAATTGCACTTGAAAACAAGACATTTTATTATGCCCAATGTTTATTTAGGTGGCACAGCAATGGGCTGATACTATCTGATTTAACTTCTAAGAAAATTCATATAAAAAACATCTCAGCTCAAGTTTCAAACTTCACATGTGCAGCTGTAAACGCTGTTGGTAGTGGTGAACCAGGTCACATAGCCATAACTGTTTTGGGTAAACATTTTTTTTTTTTTTTTGTAAATAATTTTTTTATTTTTTATTTTTAGAGTTTCTAATATAATTCCATGTTTAATGGTTTGTTTAGCACCACCAATGTTTATCAGTGGATTACCAGCCCGTTTCGGTGCGTCAGATAAGGCAACATCTGTCAGTTTGACTTGCGAAGTGGAATGCTCTCCTACTTGTCTTGTCTTTTGGCTTAAAGATGGGCAAATTCTCACAAACAACAATCCATTATATCACATGAGAGTTGATGTTGCAGGCCCAAACCATGAAACAAATGTAGTTGGTTCAGTTATCAGCACTTTAGTTTTTAATCTTACATCATGGCCTGATGGCCACTTGAGAAAAGAGCTGGATGACGCAACTTATTCTTGTAAGTCAACGAGTAATGGAATTAATCGCGGAGTGACAAGTTCAACGGAGTTCCGTGTTGAGTGTAAGATTTTTTTACCTATTCCAAGAAGCAGGGGCAGATCTATACTGATACAAGCCAAAACAAACTTAACCCCAAGTTCGAGCGGGTTTAAAATCTGTTCGGGCGCCACTGTTCCGTCCTGGGGCCCCACCAGGATGGAAATGAACGAGTTCAGAGAAGTCTTTCTTTTTAGGTCCGCAAACCACATCCTGCTCAGCCAAATCCTCTTAAAGAAGATGGCTGTTTGTTTATTGTCTTTGTCCTTGCCAACTGTTGGCAGGGGAAAAGATAAGAGCTCTGTTGTTTGCGATTGCCTCCATCCACACCAGGATGCGGGCCTGTTCTGTCAGGTTAAAAGACCACAGAGACCTATGAAGCTTTTGCTTCTGGGCTCCTGATACAATAGGGGCCCCAGGAAAAAATATATGCATATGAATGTTATTTTTAGCTTGACTTACAACTGCAAGCCCTAACCATTGCATACTTTAGAAGGCGAAGTGGCACCTTCTAAGCCATGTTTAGGGGCCCCCTCAACATACCTAGCTTCAGGGCTTCAATAAGTATAGATCTGCCACTGACAGGAAGTCCATGTATTGGTGTATAAATGATTCTATCACTTAATTCCATTTTAATTTAATATACCGGTCAATACATTCTATTCATACCCAAAGTAAATGGAGGAAAAACAAAAGTAAACAAACCCAAACATTAGCTGCATTCAATGTTCAAACCGTTTTGTTTTTGCTGTTTTCAATTTCAACAAAAACGGTTTTGAACTTTGAACAATCGGTTTTGGGGAAATTGGTTTTCCCACTGCACATGCTTACTCAACTGTAGAACTTATTCCAACTGTGGAGTTAGATCCAGAACTAAATCAAAATGGCAGCTAATTTTATATCCATAATGACTATACAATAGTGAATAGTATAATACAATTATTCTAAATCAAAATTGACGTCATCACTGTGTAGATCTATGAGTTTATTGTAGCAAACTATTGCTTACAACAGGCATGTACCCAGAAGATTTTTAAGGGGGTATCTGACATTTTATGGGCAATTTTACCCCCAATAAAACATGCTAACCAAAGTTTAAGAGGGGAGTTACCAGACTAACTAATGGCTTCAATCTTAAAAGTAGGCGCTGTATACTGTTCTTCCACAAAAGACAGCTGTTAAGTTGCCAAAAAAAGTTGTCATGGATACCAATCTAGCAACTTGGGTTTTATATCAATTTTTTGGTCTGTTGAAATAATGAACACAGCATAGACAGTGTAATCAAGGATTTTAAAGATTAAAAAAAAAAACCCTTTGATACTTGCATGGCTCAAAAGGTTTTTGAAGTGAAACTTCTATAGGCGCAATAGGGCAAATTGGCCTGACTGGCAAGAAAAGTGAAATGCATACGTCATAGACATCCTGTGCCTATGACGTATGCCTTGTGTGACTGTGAAGTAATCCTTATCAGTTCAGGAGATGAGTAATTAGATTGAAATGCTTTGTTGCTTTCAATTAAAGCAACTGTTGTCAAACTATTACCATATTGTTGCTTTCAGAAACATACAGGAGTTGGTACAGAGTACATTGTTGCTTTCTTTTTTTAGATTCGCCAGAAAACATAGTTTTGTCCAGGAAAGAAGTGAATCTAACTGAATGGTCAATTTTATACAATATTACTTGCAATGCTGATGGTTTACCAGAGCCTTCATATGTTTGGACTTACAATGACAAAGTTTTGTCATCACACAAATTCTTGTATACAAATTATCCAATTAGCAGGAATGATAGTGGGAATTACAAATGTATGGCTTCAAACAAACATGGAAGTATAAGTTCAGCAGTGTTTATTAATGTCATGTGTAAGTTTTAACTTTTAATGGTATTAGTTTTTTTGTACTTTAAATTAATTCATACCAATATTTTGTTTGGAAATAGATAAGCCAACTTGTGAAATTGTAAAAACTGAAAAGAAAGAAACCGTAATCTTAACTTGTAAAGTCAGTGAAGCAAATCCACAAGACATCATTTACAAGTGGATTTTGGATAATGAGGGTCCAACAGATATGATAGATATCAATGATGAAGGAACCGCATTATCATTTTTAAAGGACAAAATAGATTTATTTTATGGAAATATTACATGTGCAGTTAGTAATTATGTGGGAGAAACTAACTGCATATTGACTTTGATGTCAAGCGAAAACGACAAACAAACCGAAACAAATACTCAACATGAAAATGAATCTGAAATAAGTGAAACTGAAACGGAGAGAACTGAAACTGAAGTTGAGAGCACTGAAACTGAAGTTGAGAGCACTGAAACTGAAACTGAGAGAACTGAAACTGAAACTGAGAGAACTGAAACTGAAACTGAGAGAACTGAAACTGAAACTGAAACTGAGAGAACTGAAACTGAAACTGAAACTGAGAGAACTGAAACTGAAACTGAGAGAACTGAAATTGAAACTGAAACTGAGAGAACTGAAACTGAAGCTGAGAGAACTGAAACTGAAGCTGAGAGAACTGAAACTGAAGCTGACAGAAGTGAAACTGAATCTGATGGAAATGAGTCTAAACCACAAACAAATGATAAAGACAAAGGATCATCTGCTTTATCAAGTAAAAAGAGTAAGAAAAGATTTTTGCATTCCAAGCCACTTTCTCAATTCCATTTTCTTTCAGATAAAGTCACAAAAATTGCACCATGGCTGAACAATGCTACCATTTTAATATTTGTACATGTATTATTATTATTCAACATGTAAAACATCTAAAATCTCAATACTTTAAAAGGATTGTGTTTTTAAACAAGCTAAAATAAATCAAAATACACAACTGTAGTCAAGTAAAATTGAAAAAAAATATTGCTTTCAACATCTAACAATTTGTTCAAACTTCTTGTACAACCATAATTGTTTACTAAATTCTTGATATAAAACTTGTTAGCACAAAAACTGCTGTTTTGTGAGAAAATTTGAAATTGAATTGAAATTAGCTGCAGTGTTCTCCCACCAGACGACACGAGGCGCAGCAATGTAATGGCCTTTATTAAAAATTTGAACAGAATGAAGATCACTTCCACAGAAATCCGGGATGAAAATTTTAAACAGTAGTGACTATTTATACAACATTTAATGAATTTGACTGAATGTTAAATATTCCAGTGACTATTGTTTTACAAATTTTTATTGCGTCGTTGGGAACAACTTCTATTATTATGTGTTTATTTACAGGTTGTGCCTTTTATGAAACCGTAGTACTTGAATTTGCCACCAGGCCGCGCTACGTCATTGAAATGCACAACATTTGAATCGACATAGGACGACTCAAAATGTTACAATGAACCGTAGGTTGTGTTTATTGGGTAAAACAAGTGGTTTAATAAAATATTCCCATGAATGATATGCACTTCACATATCATAATGCAGGTAACATGTAAACTCAATTTAATATTTACAGTATTCTTACAATAATGTTGCACTAATTTTCGCACATGCTCTAAATAATGAGTAAAGTTTTAATTGGATGTGATTTTAGGTAAATTTTTATTTTTATATGGCTGACATCTAGCGGCCAATAAACGCCTCAATTAACGGCTCAAGACATGGAACTAGAGCTGTAATGTATTTAGTTTTTGCTATTATTGTTAAAATAATTTTTATGCTAATTTTTAATCTCGTTTTCATGTTTTAAAAAAAGAAAATACTAAATTACAGAAACCGTTTTTGTAATTTTTGTCATTTTGAAAGACGGCATCAAAAATTCCCATTTCTGCGAGACTGTTTCATGAAAACTAGGACAATGGCGGACGATCAACCCTGTTATAATTGGACTGTGTTGTGATTGTGACATTATAAACAGAGAAGATGTATTAAGAAATCGTATTGCTATGGTGAAATGGTGAAACGTTGGATCTTATGCGTAGGCCATGGCGGGAACTACGCTAGAAACTTAGAAACGTGAAACTGTGATTGTGTGGAATAATAATGCAACATTGAATCAGAGAAAGGAAGAACAGGCCAACTAACTGTAAGTACTTTTATTTTATGTTTTTAAATATTAATTTATCGTTGATTTCTGCCGAAAACAAATTTTTTTTTTGGGTATGTTTTATTTTTGACAAAAACAAGTGCAGGAATGTGTTGGGTCAATTATGAAATTTAATTATGGAATTACAATAATGTATGAACATTTTTGTTTGCAATAAGATATTTTTATGAAATTAGGGTGCGGGGTTTTCATTGAATCGGGGATTTTTGGTTCTTATTGCGTAATTTTCGGAACATTCTAGAGCATTTTAGCTAATTTTGCGTGATTTTCTATTAATTTCTGTGAGTTTTAGCTAATTTTGCGTGATTTCCTATTAATTTCTGTGAGTTTTAGCTAATTTTGCGTGATTTCCTATTAATTTCTGTGAGTTTTAGGTAATTTTGCGTGTTTTCTGTTTAGGTATTTCAGTAAATTTTAGTTGATGATCTTCAGATATTTTCAGATATTTTTTGGTGACTTTCAGTGAATTCTAGTTGATGAATTTCAGTGCTTTTTGTCGCAATCTTGAAATTTAACCGTAAACTTCGGTAAAAGGAAGATACACGCACGCGAAATACGGGCTAAATTCCACCCGCGCGCTATATGCAAAAAAATTGTCAAACCCGCGCACAGTCGGAGGTCCGCGGGCTAATGGGGGCCCGCGGCTTATTACAAACGGGAAAAATTTCCCCCAATACGTTTCCGATACGTTCCCCCGATACGTTCCCCCGAT
>JAQIXU010002908.1:0-10474 GCA_034701245.1 Strigamia transsilvanica
GAGAATCTTTGGAGCATTGCTAAAAGACGTCTAGAGAATCTGAAACCCAGAACCAAAGAAGAATTAAAAGCAAGTTTAGGCTTCAATCACAACAGAAGATTGTGAGTCTCTAATCCAATCAATGCCACAGAGAGTGCAGACAGTTATCAATGCAAAAGGTGGACGAACAAAGTACTCATGGTTTCCATTGAAGAATTCTTGGATTAGATATTTGTAATACCATAATATTGAAAATTAAATAAATTATTCTATTTTTATGGCACAGGCCAGTAAAAATTCCATAATTTTGGCACAGAAGATCAGTGGATGAGTTTTTTTTTTTAAATTCAAAAACAGTAAAATGAAGCTTATGATTTATATATTCATTTCTTATATTTGTTTAATTCTGTAAACTGATCTGCACAAAGTAAATTTTATTCACAAATATATATTTCTTTTTTTGTATTATTATTTCAATGTTTTGGCCAATAGTTGTAAGATCAACTAGAATTAGTGGTTTTAAATTTCCAAATAGCAAAATCAATCTAATTACAGAAATTTTAAACCTGTACATCATCTCACATTTCTAATTAGAAATAGGAAACTATGAACTAAATCATGGATTATATCCTCCAGACACGAGTATCAGCTGTTTGAAAGTGTTTTAATTCTAGCAAGAAAATGACACAAATTGGCTTCAATTTTTACTGGTAAAAATATCTTTTCACTCACAAGAATGAACAACCCTCAGTCCATGAACCATGTGGTGGCACTGAGGACCCCTTACTTCATACATCACACAACCCCTAAACACACACCCCTTCTCCTTTCTTTCATATATTTTTTACTTGTACAAAAGCACAGCTGATTTACAATGAATGGCAGCGGTATGAATAAAATGTGATTCCAGAGTAAAGAGTAATTCTCTTTAAGCGAGAGGACTGTTATCATTATCGATCGCGCTACGGACAAAATTTTTAACAAATTAGAATTGAGTGATTGCAACGACAAAACCAGTTTTGCAAAAAGCTTTAAAACATTAATGATTCATTCTCAGATTGCTTAATTAAAAAAATACATACACTATGTGAAATAATTTTTATTTGACTGATGATTTAGTATTTGGTGTAAAACAACCTTTCAGGAGTCTAATTTTTAACGTGTAAAATGTGCACCTTTACGTTGATTTATCAGGCAAAGTAATAACTCACTTTTTAATTTTTTTTAAATGTAAAAATGCATCAAATACCAATTATATAAACTATTTTAACATGAAAGCAATACTAAATATTTTTAACATTGGACGTCGATCAATGGTCATTTTTGCGATTCTACAAACAATTTTTCTTATGTGCAAAAGGCATGTTTGGTAACGATTAGATTTTGTAATTTGAGCATTGACAAAAAGCAATATAATAATAGTAATAATAATAATAATAATAATCGTAGATATTTGGTTTCATTCGTTATCATTTGCCAATGCAATTAGGTTTTGTGTACAGCAGGCAAGAAGCAGGCTGAAAAGCCATACAGTTATGTAATTTATGTTTATGAAAAGTGCCTTGCATAAAAGTGTCATGAATATACTTTCGCTAAAAGTAGGAAACACAAAGTGATTTATTTTTATTTTTATTGTACTTAGAATGGCAAATCCGTTTTTTTACAACCGAGCAAAAATGTAAAACAAACTGCATGAAATCCAATTTTATTGAAAATTAATCTTAATTTTACTAAAGAATAAAACTTTATTAAAATTTGGCATTACGCCTGCACAATTCGAGCTGAACTGTGATTTGTTCTTTAAATTATTCAACAGCTCGAACAATTTAAAGTAACTCCCAACTTGTAAAGAAAAAAAAGAAAAAGAAAAAAACTCAGCTAGGGAACAATTATGCATTTAAATATAAGTTGACAGACTGCTCTTTCTGGTGGTGGTCATTAATCAAGTCAATCCCAAAAGATCTATAAACCATGCAAGTTTTCTATTTATCCAACCAAAGGACTTATTTTTAAACAAAAATGAACAAATGACACCGTTATTTTTCCACCAGCAACTAGACGATTGCTTGACCTTCTCCTTTTTACCCCTATCAGTCATAAATCGATCCGTTTTATGAGCCCTTTAAACCCCCCTAAGGGACATCTATGTCCACCAACTAAACTCTCTTCCTTCTAGAATTCCCCTTACTCATCCTTCATGAAATTTTCTCCAAATTCCACCCACCCTATATGGTATATACTTGCAAAGATAGTATAATTAGCCCTAGAGGGGAGAATGAGGGTGGTATTAGTTTATAGAAGTGCTATTGTTCACACCACATCTCTCCCTCTCTTTCCTACTCATGACAGGTTTGAAAGCAATAATAATTTTTGAGCGTGGCCAGGAAATTTTAAACAAAAACAAACAATTCTAATACCTCTGCCACTATCAGGTGTTTCATAAAAATCAGTTTTAAATGAACGCTTTTAAATTAATTGCTCAATTTTCACGTCGAAATTGGTGGTCATGCAGCCATTTTTGATTAGGTGTTTTTTTTTTATTTAACTATTCCAAGTTGTTATCTTTTTCTCATCATGAAATGATGTTTACGTTTAATGCAAAATTTATGTTGTCACATGCTGAAAGATTCAATTTTTTTTTTATATATGCTTAGGGGAAAGAAAGCATAAAATTTTCAGCATGGAAAATGTTAATCTAAAATATGCATTTGAAATGTTTTGCAAATATCATCCATTTACTCAGGTAGGTAAAATGAAAATAAAGATAATTGCCAACTACGCCAAGTAACACATCACGTTCTATCGCGACTATCTGCCTTGAAAGAAGTCAAACTCAATTATAATTTATCAGGATGAAAGTTTTATATCTCCAAAACCCCCTCGAGTTGAAAATTGCCTCGTAATTGTTATGATTCGAACGAAAACGTCACCAAAACTTAAAACCCTTTGAATTCTTTTTTTCCTCCCTTATCTTTGTATGATTTTAACGTTTCACTCCGGATCTCCAGCCCAAAATACAACGCTACACGACTGGTGTGTCTACGACACATTAATTTAATTGCGAATGCGTTTATTGATACAATATTCAGGTGTTGCAATTCATTATTGTATGATATTGCAAACAAATCCCTGTCTACATGTGTTGGCAATAGAATCTTGTGTGTGTGTGCTCTATACTACACTCTGATCGTTAGGCATGTTCCACTACGGGTACAGAGGGGTGGAAATTGAAACACACTCACTTTGAACTGGGCACAGGCCTGGAAAGCCACGTTGGACTACTCCTCAAACAGTTAAGCACATTGTTGCCATTTAAACCACTTTCGCCTGGATTTTTTTCCAACCAAGCAGCGTGAATAAGAAAAATCAGCGGCTCGGCTTGCACGTAAGTTTCTGGTCGAGAGTTTTTACGTTTTTCAACACGTTTGGATTGTGATTGTGAAAATGGGCATAAAGGGGTCTGTGAAGTGTTAGTTAGTGTTGTGCAGATAGCATGACCATTGGCCTCCACGTGTTTTTATAACACGTGCCAGAAATGAATTTGAGAAGTGGGTGGGTGGAGGAGAATAGGAGACGCAAGTGGATGGTGGGAAAAGGTTGGTTTAAGTTTTAAAGCTTGTTTATTCAATTTGAATCTCTCAGCCACTTTTCTCCTTTCCTTTTAAATCTCCAACTCGGGGAAAAGGTAAAAGGATGTGACGATCTGATAATTTGGGACAGGAATTAGGTTTAATTTTGGTTTTGATAAACACTGGGCTCGATTTCAGGATGCACAGTGCAAAAGTTGAAGCTCGAGGATTAATTTTTCGCCGTGTTAGATTGTTTGTTTGTTTTCAAGGGATATGAATGGCTTAAATGGTGTGATAAATTAATACTGTCTTGGGTTTAAGTTTAATTGGAATGCAGTAGGTAGTGTTTCTTCTCGTGTCGTCTGGGAAGAATTTTAAGAATGACCCAGGAGGTTAAAAATTTGTTTCTTTCTGGGAAACACAATCACTAATTACTTTGAATCCCAACCATATGGCAAACTGGGGATAATTAAAAAGGATAACTTCATCACACTTTGAAGTTTTTGAGAAAGGATTTTTGTTTTTTTAACTTTCTTTTTGTATTTTGGGTTTGGTTTGAATTTTTTTTTTTTTTTTTTTTTGTGTGTGTGTATTTTTAATTACTGGTTTTCGTTTTAAAATTAATCTTTTTGATGGCAAGTCCAATCAATTTAAGTAAAGAGACGTTTCATCCTTAAGCTATTTACACCCCATTTATGAAATGAGAAATTTTGATGTTTTCAAATCCGCTAAATTTATAAATAATCTGCCAACTTCCTTTTGTCTGGGAGTGATGTCTTCGATGGTTTAATTAATGTTTGTTTTTACTTGTGCTGGGTTTAAAGTTAAAAATTAGTTATTGACCTCTGTATTAGCCCTTAATTAATTTGAATTGAAACATTTGTTTCATCAATGTGTTGTTAAAAGAGTCAATTTCATGTTGCAACTGCAATCTGATAATAGAGTTAAGTGCAAGGTTTTTATTGATTTCGGATAAAGTTATACAATACAGGGAATCTCAAGTTGAAACGTGTACATTTTTCTATGCATGAAAGTAAGCATATTGTACATGCACTTCAACATAATCATAAATAATAACAGTACTAATAACAACTGTTTGTTTACAGAAAAAAAGCATGAATTCAAAATTTATTTTTAATTTTCATAGATATATATTTTTTTTATTATTTTATGTACTAACGTGGACCTTAAACAAACACTAGCAGGTGGCCAATTAAAAATTGGTACCTGATGTTTATTTTTGTCTGTTTAAAAGTGCTAAAAACCCTCTGCTTTGTCTTGTGTAGCGACTAACGAGTTTTATAAAATGTAATATTTATTTTTGGGATTAGTAAATTGCCATTACTGTGTGTCTGAGCTACAGAATGTGATTAAAGAAACCATAAATGATAAAAAAAATAAGTTGAAAGGGACTTTTGAAAAAGTAGGCTTATATTCAGTGCACTTATTACAGTTCTCTTTACTTTAGGCTTTCTAATGGTATGGCAGTTTTAAATTAAATATTAAGTTAGGCTAATAACAATTTCTCCCATGTTTATTTTGCCCATTTGTGCAAACAATAGCTGCACTCGAAAATTTAAAAATATTTTAAAGGAATTTCGTTTGGGCGACACATTTTTTCGACCATAAAACTCACGAGAAACGTGGAAACCTTTTATTTTCGAATGTTCAGTATAAAAAAAGAGTAGTTAAGCTTATTAAATAAAAAGATAAAATTTCTAATTTACTTAATATGTGATAATTTGGTATCGCAACTGTTCATACGTCTCGCATAAAGGAAGTTTGTGATAAGCCTTGTCATCCAGCAGGTGTATGTGTTTATTTGCTTCATTTACATTACGCTGTGTTCTTAAAATTATAGTTTGCCGAACCTTCCTCCCATTGTAGGATTAAAAAAGAATAACAGACGAACGAATAAACAGAATATAAACAGAAAAATAAAGAAACGTTGAATCACGGAATTACTATTTATTTTCTATTCATTGAAGGATTCATTTAAATGTTTTCTTTCTGCTCGAGTTGTCTGCTGACCCTTCTGCTGCACTTCACGTTTCTGAAAAGGTTTTCATTCTTCACCAAACAGTAGGTGAAGGTCAAAATAATTAAACCTAAAGAATACGTTAACAAAATCCTAGTTTGAATTGTTATCTTTAAAACGATGATTTTATTCCCGTTTGTAGTGGAAACGTGTATGCTCAGTTTGTGATGAATTAATTATTCAACTATATTTCTATTGTTTACGTAATTTGACATTAATGAATTGAGGTTAACGGCAATTTTATAGGCAGAACATCATACTTAAAATACAATTTTCACAAACAGCAACAATAAACAAACATGAACGAGAAAAATTCTAACCAGAACTACAGAAATTTGCATATTGCATTAGGCGTAATTTGAATAGGTCACGGTCTGTTCTCAATGTGCCTAACAAAATACTTGACCAACCTCTTTTGGTTAGGCGAAAAGTAGTTCCCTAATTGTTATTGGCAAGTTGTGCGTTGAGGTTGCAGCATGTTGAAGTATTGGTGTGAAGCTTGGCTTTATCTTTTATTGATTTGTTCTCTCTTTAGACTCGGTGAACTGTCCTCTTTCTCTAACCTCCTAGTAAGTTATGGCAAATGATGCAATTTACTCATCTTCGCTATATGGAGTGTAAACAAGGGCCACAGTGGCTTTGACAGTGTCGTAAACAATGTTTTGACTTTATTGTGGGTGGTGACTCTATTTTCAGTGTTCGCACTGCTCCGTTCTCGCAGAAATAGAAGTCGAGGACTTATCGCTGTACAGGTGTCTTATTTGGAGCAATGAATTTTTATGCGGGCAATTTTATTGATTTTTATAAAATGCTTAAAACTTCCGATCCTACTTTTAGACGATGAAAAAGCATTTTGGTGTGTTAAATTATGTCCCGTGTAAGATATTTTTGATGACATTTTAAATGAGTCGGTTGGAAAAATATTTTAAAGCTTAAAGCTTATAGAGAAGCGAAGCCAACAGATTTAGGTTTAACATTTTAGCGGTTACGAGTTGGGAAAAAAAAATTGCTTATCAAATTTCAGTGGTATTTCAATATTGAGTTTTATCGTTCTACGCGATCAAAATGCATTGATGAATGAATCGCAGACGTTATTTAATGATTTACAAGGAAATTATGTCCATGATTTGCTTTTATTAATTTTTAATGTTGCATAATTTTAAATTTTTTTAAATGTGCAATTCCCTCGTGAATTAGACAGCATTGCAAATGACATTCACAATAGAAGGCAATTGTGGTTTCGAATTGTATGCAAGTGATAAGGGGAGGGGAATGTTCTTTGTGTATTATCTTTTGCACACTTGGTGATTTGATGTAGTGAATCATGTCAGGGGCCAATTCCCAATTGAGGACATTATCAACACTTGACTAATTATATTACGAAATACCATAATGAAAACACTGTTGCAAATAAACGTCACATATATATTTTTTTTTGAAAAAACAAAAAGGAAAAAAAAATGGAAAGGAAGTCGATAAATCATCCACATGTAACCTCCCTCCATGTTATGATACGCTCAAAAATGAGAAAAGACTTCATTTTTTTTCATCATTTTTTGTAGTTTTATAAAAAAACAACCGTTTAATTTTAATTTGCTGAAAAAAATGTACAATTCAATTTGTTTATTCATTTAATCCAACTACCAAATCTGTTCAAACGATAAAATTGATTATGGAGTCAGTAATATGAAATAATTGCTAACAACTGTGATGACTTTTGGACTGCTGCCCTCAGTGTCACTTTCTCGTTTTAATTGCACGAATTTATTGATTACTTGCAGATACACTTCAATTAATGGATATATCGTCGATGATAGTGGAGATTAATGATAAAGTGGCCATGTATGTTATTCTACCCCATGTCTTATCTTCACAACGTGCTCATTTATGAGACGAACAAATGTTGGAGTGTTTTAAAGTTAAATGCCTGTAGAAACAAGAAAAAGTGAGGATAGGAGGCAGATGGCGGAAGGCACGAGCAAGCACATGGTGACTAGGAATAATAGTAGTAGCAACAGTAACAATAATACCAATAACAACAACAAACAAACAGAGACTAGTGTGGTGTGTAAATCAGGAAAGAAATCAAAGCTTCGTCGACACAGCGAACCGAGTGATTACCAAGACGAAGACGTAGCTAATTGGTCTAAAAATAACATTGTTGAAGATGTGTTATTCGACTCTGGGTGTAGAAATGGATCGGCTGTGCGAGGACGAGCTATAAGGCGATATACTGGAGAGTACATCTGTTACGTCTCCGTAGGGGAGAAAGTCAAATATAAACCTGGAGGTAAGAAAATTTGTATTTACTTATCATCTTTCGCGTCGCTTGAATTTCTAATGTACAAGTATATGGTTTTGATCGAGTTTTGCTTAATATATATGCGACTTGAATGGAAATTCTGGGGATGATTGTATTTTTCAGCCACATCATTATGGGGGCGATCATCGTATGACTTGATTTAACCAATCACGTACATAATCTTTATTGCACTTCAGTGCAATTGTCCAATCTATTTTGTAATTGTGGTCAAAATTTGAGTGGTTGACAATGAAATTCAATCGCCTGGGACAGCAATAACAACAAATCACGTTTTTTTTACACTCATTGGAGAAATATCGTACTGGACAACCAAGAAACCAGTGGGGGTAGAATGTAATGTAGCTGCAATAATGGTTTTGGCAGGTCATCTGACAGATAATTTTACTTACTTATAAATATGGATTTAAATTTTTTTTAATGCAATGTCATGAATAGCAGGAACAGATATTTTCATTTTAATGGAATCTCTTATTGATGGATGTCAATTGCATTATGCTGGAAATGAAATTAGTTTATTTCCATTCGTTTGCCGATGAAAACAATTTAAACGCAAAATGATTTAGGCAAAGATAAGGTAATCAGATAAATTTTTTGAGGGAAAAGAAATTGCTTGTTAATGAAATTTAATCTTGCATATGATTTGTCGTTGATTTATTTTACTTATCTTTTCCAGTTTTTTTTCATTTATTTTTTCCATATGAAGTTTTGAATCAATATTTAAGTTCTTATTCACTAAACATGCATTACGTCTTAGATTTACATTCGACCGATTTATTGTAGGTTTAACGAACGTGAATACGAACAATTACTTATTAATTGAACGTGTAATTGAGAGGTATGATAACAATATTATCAAATGATCAATGTCTTAATGTATGTACACTTTTATTATTTGTTTTAATGAGTTAATTAGCCTGTGTGTTTTGATTTATGCGCCGCGATCGTATTCAATTTATTAACAAGCCGACAAACATGCAGTTACGACTTGAATGACTGTTCAATCATTGCACGCATATGCGCCGTTAGGGAATATTTACAGAATTTGTTTATTTTGAAAATATTGGAACAAAAAAACTCGAATTCCATTTGCGTTGCGTAAATTATTTGTAGTTCATTTTTGTTCGAAAAAATATTTTTTTGTTAAAGAACAGCACTCCTTTTATCTTATCTCTAAATCTTGGAATTTCATGATCATCCGATGATGTCATTGCTCAGGATATGAAGGGTTAAACCGTGAACCAGTTTCGACTATTAAACCAATGATTGGATAACTGATTTAAATTCGAGCCAAAAAAAAAAAATTACAAATTAGAACCGAAAATAAATTAGAAGGGTAAAATAAAGACCATAATTTGTCGAGCATTTTCAACATTAATGAATGAGATGTAAATTTCTTTATGAAGTTTGAAAACGGCATATGGATGACCTTTTGAACCCTAAATGCAGATCTAATTAACACCTTTACACGCTTGAAACTGATTGAGGAAGATAGGGACAAAAGAAGGGAGAGGCTTCCCTGCTACACAAACCAAGATGGAGGGACGAGAGGAAGAAATGGATGTGTAAATTTGATACCCAAGTGGTGGTTCCTACCCCCTGCCACCCTTTTCAGTAGGGGGCAGTGATTCAACCAGCCTTGATTCCTGCTGACTCATTCCAGGGGTGGGTTGCTTGTGGTTAAATAGTAAACCCTCCCTCTTCTCTCTCTTGTGAATGGCCTCCTTCCTTCATCTAGCACTGTAATTTATATTTAAAAGTGATTAGACCTTCTGGGATTTGAAATTTACAATTACTAGGGATCTATTATGCTTGGAAAGATGGTAGATAAAAATAATAATCACTCATGAGTGAAAAAGTGCACAATTTTTGCATTTTGTGTAGTGAATTGTAATTAAATTTTTGTCTTGAACTTTTTGTTTATGAGAAATAAGATTAATTTTTTTTTAGGAAAAATGGAAAAGATGGATTTATCAGACTTAAATGTATTGAAATCTGACGGAATGATTATGTTTTCAATCATTTTTGATTGCCGTGATTAATTGATGAACTTATTAGAAATGATTTTGTTATTTTCTTTCTGCTCTGGTTGAGAGAGAGAATGTGGGTTGGAAAAGGCAGCAAATTTCTGGTTGTTTTTGTACATGATGCATGAAATTTCCTCATTTGTTGTTAGATGGCTTCTTTTCCTGTTCTTGTCTGGAAAATAAATTACCTTTTGTTGTGTGAATAAACTTTGAACAATAAGTAGAAAAAAAATGAAGAAGATTCACAGTTGTACACAAAGCACTTTGAAGAAAACAAATGTAATCATGAATTTAAATAAATACCCGGTATGTGTAAAAGGATGAATACATTACAGGCTTGAATTATATATTCCGAATTTTTTTTTCTGGTTTCAATTTCCTAATGTGGTTTCAAATTTATGTCGTTTCAAGTTGTTTCAACTTGAATTATTTTGTAATTTAGAATATTTTCCAGATGCCCAAATGAAGTTTCTTAAAGAAATTTATGAGTATGAGTATAGTTCACGTATAGTCATGTTTTGTTGAACAAAAACAGTGGAAA